>BQNB010054867.1:0-39360 GCA_026074375.1 Tanacetum coccineum | reverse complement strand
CACCATCATCATCAACATTGATGAGGTATTCAGCATCAGAATCTGCTAAATCATGAGGAAGGGCGTCTTCATCACCAATAATATCATCGTCTACGTTAAGAACATCAATGATATCTGGCGGTGCGTCAACTACCGTTGATTGACCATCTATATGCAAGGTCGCATTATTCAAGTCATTCAAACTAGTAGAAAATGGGAGATCATATGAGTTATCGAAATGTATAATATCAGGATCGTCCTCTACCACGATGACACCCCCGTCGGAAAACTTTTTATGATTAACATGTTCGACGACCTTCCAGTGGGGTTTGGTCTTATCTTCAAGGTAGAAGACTTGTTTGACTTGTGTTACGAGAATGTATTGGTCATCTTTAAACGCCTCACGTCCTTTGTTGCTAGTGTCGAACCACTTAACTCGGAACAACGCAACTTTAAACAACAAATACTTAAACTCGATGATTTCTTGAAGCTGACCATAATACATTTCTCCGTCAGGGTCAGGCGAAACAAAAACCTTATCATAACTAAAAACTAACACAATTTTATAATTAACAACATATTTTACCAAACCTTATCATAACTAAAACCCAACCTTATCACCATTAACAAAATAAAAAAAAATTACAACCAAACCTGTGCCGGCTGCTACTGTTACAAGAATGTCACCACCAAACAATTAGAGGGTTAGAAAAAAAAAAGAATTATCATTTAGAAGGTTTAGAAAAGAATTATGGTTTAGAGGAGTAGGACGTGGTGGCGGTATTGTGCTCGTGTGCTCGTGTGAGTGGCGGTGGTGAGTGGTGGTGGGTTATGTGGTGAGTGGTGGTGGTGGTGCCGGAGGTGGCGGTGGGTGAGAGGTGGTGGTGCTGCTGTTAAAATCGCCAAAAGATGTGTTTTTTTTGTTTCACATTTTGGTTAACCTTCTGTGAACACAGATCTACTTTTGATAACAGATTTATCCCGGGCGACAATCCCCAGCGACAAGTCGCTGGGGAAACATATTTTTTTTGTCGTTTAGCGTAATTGGCGGGGTAATGAAAATTTTGGTGGGTGATTATCCTCGGGGAAACATTAAAATAAACAACTTACTTTTTTTAGTATATTTAATTAACTTTTTAGCTAAATTACTTAAAATAAATAACTTTTTTTAGTATATTTAATTAACTTTTTTATAAAATATATAATAACTTTTTTATGAAACATATAACTTTTTATAAAAAATATAAATTGGTTCGTTTCGGCCGGGTCGGTCCGGTTACTCGGTTCGTATATAATTATAATTCAATAAGATTTTTTATAATTACTTATCCCCGGCGACATGTCGCCGGGGAATAAACAAAAATAAAAAAAATAACTTGTTTTTTATTGTTATTTATATAACTTTTTTATAGAATATATAATAACTTTTTTATAAAATATATAATAACTTTTTTATAAAATATATAATAACTTTTTTTATAAAAAAATAGCTGTTATTTATATTTATATAAATTGGTTCGTTTCGGCCGGGTCGGTCCGGTTACTCAGTTCGTATATAATTATAATTCAATATGATTTTTTATAATTACTTATGTCGCCGGGGAATCAACAAAAATAAAAAAAATAACTTGTTATTTATATAACTTTTTTATAGAATATATAATAACTTTTTTATAAAATATATAATAACTTTTTTATAAAAAAAATAATTGTTATTTATATTTATATAAATTGGTTCGTTTCGGCCGGGTCGGTCCGGTTACTCGGTTCGTATATAATTATAATTCAATATGATTTTTTATAATTAATTATCCCCGGCGACATGTCGCCGGGGAATCAACAAAAATAAAAAAAATAACTTGTTTTTTATTGTTATTTATATAACTTTTTTATAGAATATATAATAACTTTTTTATAAAATATATAATAACTTTTTTATAAAATATATAATAACTTTTTTATAAAAAAAATAACTGTTATTTATATTTATATAAATTGGTTCGTTTCGGCCGGGTCGGTCCGGTTACTCGGTTCGTATATAATTATAATTCAATATGATTTTTTATAATTAATTATCTCCGACGACATGTCGCCGAGGAATCAACAAAAATAAAAAAAATAACTTGTTTTTTATTGTTATTTATATTACTTTTTTATAGAATATATAATAACTTTTTTATAAAATATATAATAACTTTTTTATAAAATATATAAAATATTGTTAGTTATGGTTGTACATTAGACGTTCAACGTATGAGTCGATATGGTATGGTTATACATTAGACGTTGAACGGACGAGTCGATATGTTATGGTTGTACATTAAACGTTCAACGGACGAGTCGATATGGTATGGTTATACATTAGACGTTCAACGGACGAGTCGATATGTTATGGTTATACATTAGACGCTCAACGGACGAGTCGATATGTTATGGTTCTACATTAGAGTTTCAACGGATGAGACGATATGTTACGATTATACATTAGAGGTTCAACGGATGATTCAAGATGTTAGGGTTATACATTAGACGTTCAACGGACGAGTCAATATGGTATGGTTATACATTAGACGTTCAACGGACGAGTCGATATGGTATGGTTATACATTAGACGTTTAACAAGAGGCGGAGGCAGTAGGGTGGCAGGCGGGTGCTCAGCCACCCCTAACTGCCAAGCTTATCCGGTTGATAGTTTGAATTTCAAGCCATTTTTCATCTAGTTTGGCACTTGCCATAAGGCTCAAATTTGTTTGTTGCAGGCTGCAGCACCACTGTTAAAGAACCGGTTATGGTTTATAAAGTTTTATGTTGTTCTTCTTTCATTGATGAAAGAAATCTATGTTGGTATAAAAACAAAAGCAAAAAATATTACCTTCATATTATTTGAGCCTTCCTGCACAAATCACTAACCGGCTTTGCAATGATCCGAAATTTTTTTGAAACCGATAAAAAATAATGGTTCATGACGCTGTAAAAGTGTCCAAGTCCTTAACATCGAATACCATAATGCGTTTTAACGAACATTTAGTTATTATATGTCAACTTAATTAACACATTCAAACAGGAATAACGAGATGTTTTGTTCACCTAGTGCAAATATGGAAGGCAATCCTAACCCACTCTTTGAATGATTCGTCTCATATATGAATGCATATAACCGATTTAATATTTGAGAAAATTTTGGCAGCATTTCTCCTCAACTCCCCAAATATGCGTTTAAAGACATATTCGTAGGAGTAAAGAAGAAACACTGTCGAAATCATCTCAAATAGTAAACCAATTATACGCATTCATATCCTAAATGAGACAAAACATTCAAAAAGCAGTCCCAAACTGGGACTTTCCGAAATTAATTTCTAATAAATTAATTTCGGACGGGTTTTCTATAGGATGATTAAATTCAGACGGGGATTTTCCGAATTAACACTAAAAAAAATGAAAATGATGTTAGTTAGGTTGTGAATGTGGCCTAAAACATTCCTAAAGGGTTCAATAAAACAAATATCCATTTATATTATATAAAAACATACATTTAAGTCAAATAAGCTGTTTTTAAAAAAAAACAACTTTGAAATAAGCTGTTCTAAACAGCTATTTCCTGATAAGCTGTATCTTAACATAAGCTTATTATGAAAAGCTGTTTAACAAGCACTTATTTCAACATATTTTCGGTCATATAATGAGCTTATTGATAATAATAACCACCACCGGAGTAAAACAAACGGCTTATATCACAAAGTTTTATTGTATAATAACCACCTGGAGTAGATAACACAAAGTAAAAAACGGCTTATCTCAACAAAGTTTTATATTAACACCTTATTTGTAAATTATCAACTTTCATTAACCAAACGGATTATATCTAATATTTCACTTCCAACAACAATAATAACCACTATATCCGTATAAACTTTCATTAACCAAACATTCCCCGGCGACATGTCACCCGGGATACCAAAATGAGAAAATTTTTTTATAACATACCTTGGATTGGGATACCGGCTCGTTGTCGCTCTGCTGGCCACTCTGCTCGATCGTCCGGCTCGTTCAACCTCTTGGCTGCCATCAGGGTACAAACTGCCAAAACCAAAAAAAAAAATACATAACACAAATTTTATAAATTAACAACTTCTTACAAAGATAATAAATCTTGTTTAAAAAATAACCAAATCATATTAAAATTTACAAATATTAAAAAAATATATACAACCAAACCAGTGTGACGTCGAACTAAAACAAAACTTATTCACCACCACCAATAATTAGAGGGTTTAGAAAAAGAAGATATAGAATTATCATTCTAGAGGTAATATAAGAATTATTGTTTAGAGGAGGAGAGTGCTCGTGTGCCTGCGTGTAAACCGCCGGTGGGGGTGTGAAGGAGTGGTTGTGGTGGTGGCCTACGTCGAATTGTTTGGTAGATGGAAGATTTTATGAGGTGGGCGCTGCATAAAATGGCAAGAAGAAGATGTACATTTTTTTTTTGTTTTGATTATACTGTAAAGAAGCAACTTATGTACTTTAAAAAATATAAACCTTAAGGTGTTATACATTAGGACGTTCAACGGAAAGTCGATATGGTATGGTTGTACATATACGATCAAGAAAACGGACGAGTCGAAATTGGTGTGGTTGTACAATAAGACGACAACATCATGAGTCGATAATGTTAAGGTTATACTTAGATGTCCACGGATGAGTCGAGAATGTGTAGGGTTATACATTCGACGTTTAACGACAGTCGATATGTAAGGTATAACATTAAGCGTTTAACGAAGAGTCGATATGGTATGGTTATACATTAGACGTTCAATCAGACGAGTCGATATGGTGATGGTAATACATAAACGTTCAAATTCTGGAAGAATCGATATGGATGGTTGTACATTAGACGTTCAACGGACGAGTCGATAAGGTATGGTTGTACATTAGACGTTCAACGGATGAGTCGATACGTTAAGGTTATACATAAGACGTTCAACGATGAAGTCGAGAATGTTAGATTATACATTTGACTTTCAAGCGACGAGTCGATATGTTAGGGTTTATACATAAGACTTCAAGTGAATCGGAGAGTCGATATGGTTAAGGTTTATACATTAGACGTTCAACGAAAAGGAGAGTCGAATGTATGTTATATAAGACATTCAACTGAGAGTCGAATGTATGGTTGACATAAGACGTTCAAACGGACGAGTCGATATGGTATGGTTTGTAACATTAGAACGTTTTAACGATGAGTCGATATTTACGTTATACATTAAAATCGTTCAACGATCGAGTCGAGAATGTTATGGTTATACATAGAAGTTCAAAACGAACGAGTCGAATATGTTAAGGGTTATACATTAACGATCAAACGGAAGAAGTCCGATATGGTATGGTTAAAACAATAGACTTCTGCAGACGTGTCGATATGGTGATGGTTATACTATTATACGTACAACGGAAGAGTCATATGGTATGGTGTACATTCACTTTCAAACGGACGAGTCGATATGTATGTTATTATACATTAGACTATTAATGTATGATCGATATTTAAGGATATCCATTAAGACTTCAAAAGACTGATTAGTCGTTATGTTAGGGTTTATACATTCGACGTTCCAAAGCGCGACAAGTCGATATGTTTAAGGGTAAATACATTAGACGGTCAACTAAGAGTCGAAATGGTATGGATTATACATAGACATTCAACGTACTAGGTCGAGATTTAGGCTTATACTTTAAGTCAACGGATGAGTCCCAATATTGTATGAGTTGTACATTAGAGTATACGTTCAACAGACGAGTCAATATCGGAATTGGTTGTACATAGAACTTTCAACGACGGAGTCAATATGGTATGGATAATATATACGATCAACTGACTAGTCTATAATTTAGTAAACATTAACGTCTCAACTGAAGACTCGATATAGTATGGTTAACATTAGACGTTACAACGATGAGTCAAAATTTTAAGGATAAACGGGTATACGTCTCACGGACGTATTCTAAGGTATGGTAGTACATTAGACGTCAACGTACGAGTCCTATATGGTATGGTTATTACAATTAGACTTTCAACGACAGTCGGTATGGTTATTAGTAATATATTAGACGTTTAAACGGACTAGTCCGCGATGTTAGGGTTTAAAATTAGACATCAAACGGACGAGTCGATATGGTATGGTTATACATTAGACGTTCAAAATTCAAAACAACGGAAAAGTATGATATGATTATGGTTTATACAGTTAGACTTTCAACAATAGTCTAAATTTAGGGTAATAACGTTTAGACGATCACGGACTAGTCATAAAAGGAAAGATGTACATTAGACGTTCACGACGAGTCGATAAGGTATGGTTATAATATTAGAAAACGTCAAACGGATAGTAGATATGTTATGGTTTGACCCATTAGAACCGTTCAACACGGACGAGTCATAATGGTATGGTTTGTACATTAAGACGTTCAACATACGAGTCCAATATGTTTATTGATAAACATAGTACGTTCAACGGATGAAACGAGATTGTTTAGGGTTATACGTTAGACGTATCAAAACGGACAGACGATTATGTTAGGTTATACATTAGACGAACAAGTCGAAGAGTCGATATGTTAAGGTGTGTTCATTAGATTCCTGCCAAATACTCCCGCCAAATACCCCCACCAAATACTCCTTCCAAATACTCTGGCCAAATACTCCTGCCAAATACTCCCGCCAAATACCTTCGCCAAATAATCTTTTATATCATAAAAGCAGATACTATCACAACCACAAACATATCACATACTCTTAACATCACAACCACAAAAAGATGGTTTACAATGTTCCCAGCACACACGAAGCTATGCTGTATGTGTGCAGAAGGATATGAGTTCACCGACAATCGAATAAACCTAGAGTTACGGTTAAACAATAACTAAGCCCTGTCCAAAATTAAAAGTGAATAATCACATGTTTTTTATTTGTGTAAGTATAAAAATAAACTGGTTAGTTGTTAAAAGAATTGATTTTATACTATAAAACCGCCTTAACATAAACCTAACCATATGGCTGTGGTTTTTTTTAGGGAAAGAGACACGAACTTCGTGAATTTGATGATTCTCCAAAGGAGCTCCAAGTAATCTGCAGGACTTCAACACCTCCAAGAAACTGTGCAGGACATATCAACACCTCCAAGCTTATACTTTCTTCAGGACTTCTACATTCAACGCCTCAAGCTATTCTCAGTACTTTAAGAAATAGAGTGTGCTCAAACTGCAAGCACTTGCGTGAAAGATAATTGTAACTCAAGCAACAATGGGAAATGCATTGCCATCCGGAACAACTATACAGATTAAATTTCCGGCTGCACTATTTCACGAAGTTCTCAATGAAATGGAAAAACTTGATTTGGAGTAGCTAGTTTGTCATTTTCAATGTAATTCGTATGTTTTCGAGTAGTTTGTCATTTGCAATGTAATTCGTATTTTTTTTTATTGTATGTGAAGACTTTTTTTTAAACTTTAATATATAAATGATTTAATGTATAACGATATTTCACCTTAAGAATGTAATATATATATTTTTTTGTTAAAATATACGGAATATCGGACCGAAACAAACCAAAAAATGAAGTTTAATAAAAAGTCAACAAAGTCAAAACGTATCCCCGGCGACATGTCGCCGGGGTAACTGTCCAAAAAAAAAACGAAGCCCAATTTCTTAATATGAAAGCCCCAACCAGAAGCCCAATTGCGCAAATTGGAAGCCCAAAATGAATCTTTTGCTTTTCGTCGTCTCTCTGCATCTGTGCCATTTCCTTTGCTTTTGCCACATCAGCAGACTGCTGAAGCTTTTGGAGGGCAATCTCTCTTTCCATCTTCTCGTAGTTGTCCCACTCTAGCTCTTGCTGACCATGTCCGCCTTTCTTTGCAGATGTTGCAATGCATACAGCCCATTTTGATATGAATATTTCACTTAACCTTTTCCTTTTTTGATGCTCTCTCCATTGTCGTGTAATTGTTATACGTATTTTTTCCTTCGTTTGATCACTGCAAAAAAGCTAATGTAAACATATATCTGAGAATGAGTCAAACCTAGTTTATGTAAATTTTGTTGCCTGCTAAGACTGAAAATAGATAATTAATCATACCTGAGAGTGCGAGGACATTCAGACATTTTTCTCCGTACCTGGAAAAAGCACAAGTGGTTGTAAGTAAGAGACGATATAATAGAAAATAATCAATTCTTGACATATGTAAGAATTTAACAACGCCAAAATGAAGTTAACTCCTTAAAGTATGGTTGATTCATCAAGTTTTAATATGCGATATAGTCCCTCAAATTTAGTATAACACAAAATAATAACTTTAGGGACAAAGTTGTTACTCAATGATAAAGTTTATGAACATAACCACTCACAAATTAAAAGTTTCAATTTTTTTTATTATTATCATTATTTTTTTCCGAAGACCTAATCAACCGCAAAAATAGTAGAGGGATTTGATCGAATTTTTAATGAGGTGCCAAAAAGAGATTCGGAAAATTGAAAAGGCGGATATCTTGTTCTTCCAATAGGACCACTGACTGAATATGAAGATTTGTTTGAGTGCGCAGTAGGAGCCAAAGTACCAGAAAAGGCATGTCGTTTGATCTTTTTGGCACTAAAAGTTGAACAATGCGTATCAATTTGAATTTGTGAAGAGGGTAGTGGACTTGGTTTAATCTGCTTGAGTGTGCTCGAGACTAATGGTCATGAGAATTTGTCTTTTCTTTCATACTTCTAACATTCCAAAGGAGCTGAATGCCACATATTTGTCGTTGATGGTCGTTGAGTACCCAATCTTGTAGCCTTCTGAAGTGGTGTTAGGAGAACATATGTATCTAGTCTTCGGACAGATGACTGCTTCATCTGTCTAAACTTTTCACCAGGATCCGTATTATTCATTGCAGAAAGTGGTGTTGATTTGCTGCCTGCGTTCAGCCCTATATTAAAGGTAGATGAGTTCCACAGGGGTCCCCTATGCATGTTCGCCTGCAACACCAAGCAATAATCAATAAACATTGCTAATCCAAATTGGAAAATATATAGCATAAAGCAAAATAACAAACAATGAAAGCCAACATTTAAATAGAGCGCGCCTTAAAACATCAAAAAGAATCAATCTTCATTTACCTTCACTGAGTTCTGTGTTGAAATTTGCGAAAAAGTGATGTCTGCACTATCCAACTGCATAAAAATAGTACAAATGATTGAGACGATGTACCGCCATAAATCTTGTTTTCTTTATTATAGTTTCTTTGAGATGATGTTAAATTTACCTATATACTGTAGGAGTATTTCTTAAGAGCGATTACCTTCATTAACCTCTCCCTCAATTTAATATCTTAAGTCGCTCCCAACTCTTCTTTTTCTTCTTTAGATTTCCTTGTTACCAACCCTTTTACTTTTTTCACCCGTTGCTTTAAAGTACGCTTCACCTTGTCAGCTTTTGCTTTTCGTCGTCTCTCTGCTCGCATCTGTGCCATTTCCATTGTTTTTGCCACATCAGCAGACCGCTAAAGCTTTTGGAGAGCAATCTCTCTTTCCATCTTTTCGTAACTGTCCCAATCTAGCTCTTGCTGACTATGTTCGCCTTTCTTTGCAGCTGTTGCAATGCTTACAACCCATTTTGATATGAATATTTTGCTTAACCATTTCTTCTTCTACCATTACAAATTGATGATGATGAACAACGGAAAACAATCTGCAAAAAGAAAAAGAAACCACCTGCAAAGCACGATAAGTAAAGCTGCTTGTGCACTACCAGAAACATGCAAGAATTATATTATATAGGAATTTGTATTAGTTTTCCTCAGTTATTCACAGTAAACATAATATCAAACTACCTTGTCTTCTTCCACCAAATCTGATACGATATTAAATCTGAGAGAAACAAAACAAAATTGCAGATGATGATTATTAACGATATAGATCAGAAAATTCATAAAAGTGATTATTTCAAGTACAAAACGATGCATGAAACCCCACGGTTCCTCACTTCCTCCCTTTGATGCTTATTCAAACTGTTCAATAGTGAGTAGTGAAGCCAATGTTGCAGTGTCTCTCGAGATCAGAATAAGTCCCACCAGTAACCATACAAACTCCACAACTTTGACAGATTACTTGACAACTTTTCTCCTACCCCACAATTACTTGTTGCGAGATAGAATCAAAATTTTCTTTTGAAAGCTTTTCTAGTGTTTGAATGTAGTCCTGTAAACATCTACATAATATCAAAGATCCGGACTGGATAGGTGCCATATGACCCAATAGACTGCAAGTTCTTGATGAGTATTTTCTTTTGAATATAACTAACGAATCACAATAGCACAAAATTCAACATTGATATTAAAAAAACGTAATGGGATATCAGGAAGTTAAAGAAGTAAGGTGCGCTTGAGATTACCGGGTAGAACCCCACTGAATTCCACATTAGATACACTCGTTAAAGATTCTTTCACTATGGTACGTAGCTAATTATTGATTTTCTCTCGGATGTGTTGTCACCAGATGCAAAAGAAATTCCCTACAAATAGTGATAGAGCATTGATTTCTATCTAGTATAAGCTTACCAGGTTGTTCCTCCTAGATGTCTACCACCCCGTGAGTCTCAAGTAATAGATTAACTCTAGTCTACAACCACAAATCAGTAAAACAAAAATTATAAAACACAAATTATATTTTCAAGAAACTAAACAAAATAAACTATAATCACTACAAGAAATATGAGAACAGGTGACGGACTTTTCCCCGGCGACATATGTCGCTGGGGAATATGCACTAAACGACAAAAATAGATCCTACGTGGCACCAATTCTCGTAGAAAATTTAGTCAAAGTATTCTGCGCTTTTCCCCGGCGACATGTCGCCGGGGATAAGGTCGTTAAAATTTGACCAAATATTTCTACGTAAAACGTGGCGGGAAATTTTCCCGCTTACTTTTCCCCGGCGACATGTCGCTGGGGATTCATTTGTTTATTTTAAAAAAGATAATTAGTGTTAATTACGTTTGCTGTGACTTGGACAAACATTAAAAAGGATGTTTCCCCGGCGACATGTCGCTGGGGAAAGTATTATTAAAAATTATAAAGTTTAATTAACATATCACAAATATATCAAAAATAAAAAGAGGTTTCCCCGGCGACATGTCGCCGGGGAAAGTGTTATTAAATTTTTTTAGAGTTTTATTAATATATCACAAACAACTCACTACTATATTTTTTACTAAAAGTTTTATTAATATATCAAAACTATATTTATTAAAAAACTAGAGTTTTTAATAATTAATATTTAAAAAATAGATTATTTAAAATTATTTGATATAAAATAATTAAACTACGTTTTTTTGATTTGTTTCGGTCCGATATTCCGTATATTTTAACAAAAAAATATATATATGTTTTTAAGGTGATATCGTTATACATAAACACATTCATATCGTTATACATCAACACATTCATATCATAAAAGTTTAAACAAAGTCTTCACATACAATAAATAAAACATACGAATTACATTGCAAATGACAAACTACTCGAAATCATACGAATTACATTGCACATGACAAACTACTACAAATCAAGTTTTTCCATTTCATTGAGAACTTCGTGAAATAGTGCAGCCGAATTAACTGTATGTTGTTCCGGATGCATATGCATTTCCATTGTTGCCTTGAGTACACTTATCTTTCCACGCAAGTGCTTGCAGTTTGAGCACTCTCTATTTCTTGAAGATCCTAGAGAATAGTTTGTAGGTGTTGAAGGTCCAGAAGAATAGCTTGGAGGCGTTGAAGGTCCTGAAGAATAACTTGGAGGTGTTGAATGTCCTGCAGAGTAACTTGGAGCTCCAGGAGAACTCATCAATTCACGAAGTCGGGTCTCTTTCCATAAAAAAATCCACATCCAAAATGTTTCGGAGGCTGTTAAATAGTAAAGAAATCAATTCTTTTAACAACTAACCAGAATATTTATATATTACACAAATAAAAAACATGTGATTGTTCACCTTTGATTTTGGACATGTCGCTGGGGAAAGTATTTGATAAAAATTTATTAAATACTTTCCCCAGCGATATGTCGCTGGGGAAAGAGCTGCTATTTAATAAATTTTTATCAAATACTTTCCCCAGCGACATGTCGCTGGGGATAGTATTTCATAAATGTTTACCCAACAGTTTCCCCAGCGACATGTCGCTGGGGAAAAGTCTGCATTTTTTTTAATACAGCCTGCACAGCAGGCGTTTTCCAGATTTTTTCCGGAATTTTTCCAGAAAAAATCTACCAAATAACAAACCTGTATCAAAACCTGTATATACTCATCACAACTTGTACCAAAACACAAATACAAAGTAAACGGATCAACGTACCGTGTGAAACGCTCTAATGAATAACCAACATGTCGACTCATCAGTTTGAACCTCTAATGTATAACCGAAAGACAATCTCGCGTATCCGTTGAACCTCTAATGTATAACCATAGCATATCGACTCATCCGTTGAACCTCTAATGTATAACGCGTACCATATCGACTCATCCGTTGAACCTCTAATGTATAACCAGCAAGCATAATCGAACTCGCATTTTTTTTCCAATTATTGTTGAACCTCTAATGTATAACCATAGCATATCGACTCATCCGTTAAACCTCTAATGTAAATAAACCGTAACATATCGACTCATCCGTTGAACCTCTAATGTATAACCCTAACATCTCGTCTCATCCGTTGAACCTCTAATGTATAACCATAGCATATCGACTCATCCGTTGAACCTCTAATGTATAACCGTACCATATCGACTCATCCGTTGAACCTCTAATGTATAACCGTACCATATCGACTCATCCGTTGAACCTCTAATGTATAACCATAGCATATCGTCTCATCCGTTGAACCTCTAATGTATAACCGTAACATCTCGTCTCATCCGTTGAACCTCTAATGTATAACCATACCATATCGACTCGTCCGTTGAACCTCTACGCTCAGTTCTTGAGTTTCATTTTCAGAAGAAAAGAAAGGAAATGAAAGGGAACAAAAACATATTTGTGTTCTTGAGTTTTATTTTAATAAGAAAGGGAAGGAAAGGGAAGGAAAAGGAAGGAAAATTTAAGGTTTTTTGTTCTAAATCTTTCTCCCATATTTGGCGGATTGGAATGAAAAGTGTTTAAATTGACAAATTTCCACTCATTTCGACCACCGACTAGAGTCTTCAACCACTGCTGTAATCTTCATTTTTTCAAAATAAGAAACAAATAAAAGTCTAATGCAAATGACGCATCGTTTTTTTTTATTGTTAGCGATTATTAGGGCTAGTGATTTCTTGGGCTTTCATGGTATTTGCACATGAGCCAATTATAATTCACGACATGGAACCAAGACATATTTTTTAGCGCTTTTTACTTGTTAGTTTGATAAAGAATATTTAAATAAAAAAGTATATTAACCACAAATGGCTAATAAAAAAAACTTACATTAAGTAGCAGATATTTTGTTAAAAGGTCTAAAAGTAAATTTTTTAGGTTCCTTTCTTTCTTTATTCCTACAAATTTCAAACTCGAGAACACAAGTGCATAGTATTATATTTTCACTACTTTTATTTTCATTTCCTTTTCCTTGTTTTCACTCCTTTAATAACTCGAGAACAGAGCACTAATGTATAACCCTAACATCTCGACTCATCCGTTGAACCTCTAATATATAACCATACCATATCGACTCATTCGTCCCGAACTCTAATGTATAAATCCAAACATCTCGTCTTCATCCGTCTGAACGTCTATTGTATAACCATAAGCATATCGACACATCCGTTGAATATAATAATTAAATAATTTATAAAAAAATATTTTAAATAATAATTATATACAAACCGAGGAACCGGACCGACCCGGCCGGAACACGAACCGATTATATATTTTATAAAAAATAATGGAAATAATAAGTTATATATTTTATAAAAAATCATTTTATATAATATATATACGCACCGAGGGAACCGACCGACCCGGCCGAAACGAACGCAATATATAAATTATAAAATTAATTGTAAATAATAATATATATTTTATAAAAAATCATTTAAAAATAATTATATAAAAACCGAGGAACCGGACCGACCCGGCCTAACGAACCGATTATATAGTTTTATAAAATAATTGTAAATAATAAATTATATATTTTATATAAAAATCATTTTAAATAAATAATTTAATACGAACCGAGGAACCGGACCACCCCGCCCAAAACGAACTAATTATAATAATTTATAAAAAATAATTGTAAATGATAATTATATATTATATAAAAAAATCATTTTAAATAATAATTATATACGAACCAGAGGAACCGGACCGACCAGGCCGAACGAACCGATTATATATTTTATAAAAAATAATTGTAAATAATAATTATATATTTTATAAAAAATCATTTTAAATAATAATTATATACGAACCGAGGAACCGGACCGACCCCGCCTGAAATGAACCGTTATATAATTTAAAAAATACAAAAGAATTGTAAATAATAATTATATATTTTATAAAAAATCATTTTAAATAATAATTATATACGAACCGAGGAACCGGACCGACCCGGCGAAACGAACCAATTATATAATTTATAAAAAATAATTGTAAATAATAATTATATATTTTATAAAAAATCATTTTAAATAATAATTATATACGAACCGAGGAACCGGACCGACCCGGCCGAAACGAACCGATTATATAATTTATAAAAAATAATTGTAAATAATAATTATATATTTTATAAAAAATCATTTTAAATAATAATTATATACGAACCGAGGAACCGGACCGACCCGGCCGAAACGAACCGATTATATAATTTATAAAAAATAATTGTAAATAATAATTATATATTTTATAAAAAATCATTTTAAATAATAATTATATACGAACCGAGGAACCGGACCGACCCGGCCGAAACGAACCAATTATATAATTTATAAAAAATAATTGTAAATAATAATTATATATTTTATAAAAAAATCATTTTAAATAATAATTATATACGACCGAGAACCGTACGACCGCGGCCGGAAGAACGAACCGATTATTATAAATTATAAAAAAATTAACAAAATAAATGTAAATAATAATTAGAATATTTATAAAAAATCATTTTAAATAAAAATTATATACGAACCGAGGAACCGGACCGACCCGGCCGAAACGAACCGATTATATATTTTATAAAAAATAATTGTAAATAATAATTATATATTTTATAAAAAATCATTTAAAGTAATAATTATTAATACGAACCGAGAACCGGACCGATGAAACCCGGCCGAAACGACCGATTATATAATTTATAAAAAATAATGTAAATAATAATTAATATTTTATAATAAAAATCATTTAAATAATAATTATAATACGAACGCGAGAACCGACCGGACCCGAACCAGAATGAACCAATTATAATAATTTATAAAAAAATATTTCTAATAATAATTAAATATTTATAAAAAATAATATTAAAAAATAATTATATACGAACGAGAGACCGGACCCGTACCGGCCGAAAACGAACCGAATATATAATTTATAAAAAATAAATTTGTAAATAATAATTATATAATTTATAATAAAATCATTTTAAATAATAATTATATACGAACCGAGGAACCGGAACCCGAACCGCCAAAACTACCAATTATATAATTTATAAAAAATAATTGAAATAATAATTATATATTTATAAAAAAATCATACTATATAATAATTATATACGAACCGAGGAACCGGACCGACCCGGCCGAAACGAACCGATTATATAATTTATAAAAAATAATTGTAAATATAATTATATAATTTTATGAAAAAATCATTTTAAATAATAATTATATACGAACCGAGGAACCGGACCGACCCGGCCGAAACGAACCGATTATATAATTTATAAAAAATAATTGTAAATAATAATTATATATTTTATAAAAAAATCATTTTAAATAATAATTATATACGAACCGAGGAACCGGACCGACCCGGCCGAAACGAACCGATTATATAATTTATAAAAAATAATTGTAAATAATAATTATATATTTTATAAAAAATCATTTTAAATAATAATTATATACGAACCGAGGAACCGGACCGACCCGGCCGAAACGAACCAATTATATAATTTATAAAAAATAATTGTAAATAATAATTATATATTTTATAAAAAATCATTTTAAATAATAATTATATACGAACCGAGGAACCGGACCGACCCGGCCGAAACGAACCGATTATATAATTTATAAAAAATAATTGTAAATAATAATTATATATTTTATAAAAAAATCATTTTAAATAATAATTATATACGAACCGAGGAACCGGACCGACCCGGCCGAAACAAACCGATTATATATTTTATAAAAAATATTGTAAATAATAATTATATATTTTATAAAAAATCATTTTAAATAATAATTATATACGAACCGAGGAACCGGACCGACCCGGCCGAAACGAACCGATTATATAATTTATAAAAAATAATTGTAAATAATAATTATATATTTTATAAAAAATCATTTTAAATAATAATTATATACGAACCGAGGAACCGGACCGACCCGGCCGAAACGAACCGATTATATATTTTATAAAAAATAATTGTAAATAATAATTATACATTTTATAAAAAAGTTATTATATATTTTATAAAAAAGTTATATAAATAATAATAAAAAATAAGTTATACATTTTATAAATAAGTTATATATTTTAGTTTAAATAAATACTATAAAAAAAGTAAGTTATTTATTTTAATTTTCCCCGGCGACAGGTCGCCGGGATACCCCCCACCAAAAATCTCATTAACGCGCCAAATACGCTAAACGACAAAAAAGTGTAATTTTCCCCGGCGACATGTCGTCGGGGATTGTCGCCGGTAATTTTCCCCGGCGACATGTCGCCGAGGATTGTCGCCGTGAATAATTTTTATGATAAAGTTGATTTGGTTCATCTCTTTCACTACACAAAACGAAAAAAAAGGTTATCTTCCTTGGCGATTTTTGCAGCGCCGCACCTCCACAAAATTCACCATCACCAACAATTCGAGCACCTCCATCACCACTACCACCTCACCCACTACAAGCATAGCCCACCACTACCATGGCGTTACACTGAGCACACGAGCACCTCCTCCACCTCTAAACCATAATTCTTTACTTAACCCTCAATATGAATAATTCTATATCATTCTTTTTTTAATCCTCTAATTATTGGTGGTGCGTTATATGTTTGGTTCAACGTACACGACGCTGGTGGTTTGGTTATATATATTTTTTTAATTTTGTTAATTATAATAAGATTTGGTTAAACAATATTATTATTGTTGTAAGAAGTTGTTAATTAGTAAATTTTGTTAAGTATTTTTTTTTGGTTTTGACGGTAGGTACGCGACAACAGCAGCCAAGAAGGAGAACGAGCCAAGATCGAGCCGAGTCCATAGCCGAGCCGACAACGAACAGAATCCACAGCCAAGGTATGTTATTAAAATTATTTTTTCTCCTTTTGGTATCCTGGGTGACATGTCGCCGGGAATTTTAGTGTTTTAAATTTGGTTAGTTTAAAGTATTTATTAGGTGATTTGGCTGTGAAATTATATAATGTTTCGTGTTTAAGACAGATAAATTGGTTATTATTGTTGTTGGAAGTGAAATATTAGATATAAATTCAGAATATTGATCAACAGCCCGAGTTTCGCGTTGATGGCGATGGCAGTTTATCGCAGGATCCTAAATTATGCGAACCATTGGAGACTGAGGCTCATAGTTCTCCATTTTCAATTCATCCAGGTTCGACGAGGATGTACCACGATCTCAAGCAACACTTTTGGTGGAGTGGTATGAAGCGCGATGTGGCTACGTTTGTGTCAAAGTGTTTAACATGTCAGCAGGTTAAGATTGAACACCAACGTGCAAGTGGGCTATTGCAACCGTTAGAGATTCCTGTTTGGAAGTGGGACGAAATATCCATGGATTTTGTTACCGGGTTACCACGGACTCAGAGGAAGCACGATGCTATCTGGGTTGTTGTAGATCGCTTGACTAAATCGGCACATTTTCTTCCTATCCGTAAGGATTACCCCGTTAGTAAATTAGCAGAAATGTTCCAACAAGAAATTGTTCGATTACACGGTACTCCATCAGCGATCGTGTCAGATAGAGATCCACGTTTCACGTCTCGTTTCTGGAAAGGTTTACAGAAAGCTTGGGGAACCAGGCTCAAGTTTAGTACAGCTTTTCATCCTGAGACCGACGGACAGTCGGAGCGTACGATTCAAACATTAGAGGATATGTTACGTTCATGTGCTTTAGAATGGGCAGGAAATTGGGATGACTATATATGTCTAGTGGAGTTTGCCTACAATAACAGTTGGCATGCGAGCATTAAATGCGCTCCTTTCGAGATGTTGTATGGTAGGAAATGTCGTGCTCCTATTTGTTGGGATCAGGTTGGTGAACGTATTCTTGAGGGTCCGGAGATGATTGAGGTGACTAATGAAAAGGTCGCCGTCGCCAGGGAAAAGCTTAAGGAAGCTCAGACTCGTCAGAAGAGTTACGCCGACAGACATCGCAGAGCGTTAGAGTTCCAGCCGGGTGAACATGTTTTCTTGAAAGTATCACCTACACGTGGAGTCAGGCGTTTTGGTATCAAGGGCAAGCTTAGTCCTCGTTTCATAGGACCGTTTGAGATTCTTGATCGCGTTGGTGAGGTTTCCTATCGTTTGGCGTTACCTCCTCAGCTATCTCATGTTCACAATGTGTTTCATGTATCATTACTCAGAGGTTACAAGTATCATCCTCTTCACGTTGTCTCTTATCCATTCGATCAGATCCGTGAGGATTTATCTTATACGGAAGAGCCTGAGTCTATTCTAGACCGTCAGGACAGAGTCATGAGGAACAAGACGATCCCTTTTGTCAAAATTCTTTGGAGGAATCATCCCGAGCGGGAAGCCACTTGGGAGACCGAGGAGTCTATACGGACTTCTTATCCTCATTTTCTTCCATGATCTGGTATGTTCTTTTCAGTCGTATCATGTTTCTAATTCGAGGACGAATTTTTCTTTTAGGGGGGAAGAGTTGTAAAACCTAAAAATCTCAATAAGAGTAAAATGACCAAAATACCCCTAATGCAAGAAAATTCATAAAAGCTTAAATAAAATTCATTTAAATGTTAGAAATTATGAAAATACAATATATGGCAATTATGAAAATTTATGTAAGAACAAAATACTTTATATTATGTAAGAAAAATAATTAATATTATGTATATTTATTTATTGCCGAAATATATGAGTTTAATTATTTATAAATTACAAATTTAATTAAATAAAATATGGATAATTATCAAAATATTTATGTAAAGTTAAAAATCAGTTTTAGTCTATTCTAGAAGCCCTATAACTCGGCAAGATATCTATTATATTTCTTTATTTCATTTTCATTTGCTAAATCACTAAAAACAATATCACCGAACCCTAAATAAATTAAGTGTAAACAATTAATAGTGGTGGCTCCATAATTTTTCAAGCAAGGAACGATTTTTCTACGGGTTCTTGGGGAGTTAAAGGGAGCTAATAAAATTATTTGGTTCATTGTTTGAAGCTTGATTCGATTTATTGGTGTTCTTTTGAATTGGAAATCCTAGCCTGAACTCAATAATTCATAAAATATCCATTAATTATTCAAGGTATTTTTATATATACTTATTTTACTTTATATACATCTGATATGTTAATTAGAGAAAAATTACCATGCACGTTATTTTGATTTATTAAGCTTAAACATGATCTAAACCCTAAATAATTGCAAGAATTGTATTCGGCTCTAAATAAATTTATACTTTCGATTTTATAATTTTTATGACTTGTATATATCATGTATGAACCAGATAAATTGTTAGAAAAATTGTATAAAAGATTTAGATAATTATTGTGGAATTTCTAATTCTTGCCGATTTTGAATTATGAAAGAAATGAAGGAATAAATTGGAAAACGAATTAGGGTTAGGGTTTTTATATTTTTCCCAGGTCCCATACATGCTAATGAATGTATAAAAATTATGAAATTATTGGGGAAAATTCTAATTAGGGTTTTGTGCATTTATTGGTTACCCGATTTGTGTTTTAAAAGTATAAGGGGGTGTTTTGTAATTTCTGAAACTTTGGGGCTGATTATGGCATGTTAATATAATGTATAGATTCTGTGAAAAATAAGTAGAAGGGTATAAATTGTCATTTGATAATTGTTATGGGTTAAACATGATTAATTATATATAATATATATATAATTCGAATTGTATTTAAAACTGAGGGACTAAAAGTGTAAATTATGAAAAGTACAAGGTATGATCAGTAATTAAAGTATTAAGTATGAAAATACCATATTTGATATTATAAGGGCTTGTGTTGCAAAAATGGATAATTAAAGTTATGGTTAAATTAAATTTATAACTAAAAGGGACTAATTACTGTAAATTATGTAAGATCAAGGTTTTGGATTGTTAAATAAAGGAAATAGAAAACCTACTAATTATAGATACATGCTATTTATGGAAACTTATCTATTTATAGAGACCTGCCTAATTATAGTAACATTGTAGGGTGATGGTTATTTATGGGAAACTTACTATTTATAGAAACCTGCTTATTATAAGAAAAAATGCTATTTATAGAAACCTTGCGATTTATAGAAACCTGCTATTTAAGAACCTGCTATTTATACGGAAACCTGCTATTCTTAAAAGAAAGTTCTATTTGTGGGAAGTTTTTATTATGGAAACTTATTAAATCAGGAAAGTTATCATTTATGGGAAGTTAATTAAGGAAAGTCTATTTTTGGAAACTTACTATAATTAGAAGCTGCTATTTTTGGAAAGTACCCAATATAACAAGAATACTAATCATGAAATATATTAATCATGGAATATGTTAATCATGGAACGTACTAATCAAGGAATCATGCCAATTATAGAAAGTTACTAAAAAATGGGAAAAAAAAAAAAGTTTTTAAAAAAACATTATCATGAACAAGTAATTCTTATATATGTCCTTTAAAATGTAGATGCATTAAGCAGGAGTAGCTTTATTTCTTATCCATATCTTTAGTTACTGCTGGACATAAGGTACGGATATTCCGTCCTTTCTGTAAGGACATTCTTTTTTTTATTTCTTTTCCCCTTTCATGATTCTATCCCAGAACTGCTATGCTTCCCCATTTTATGTCTTTTGCCATGATCCTTTCATGTTTGATTTAGACTTATTCTATTGCCCGAGCTATATATATATATGCATGACCATGATTTACATGACTTACCACCTAGTCATGGAGGTACCATGACCGTGACACATGAGGCTCTGTTTCACGGACTCTTTCGGTTGAGAGTGATTTCACGCGGCGTCCCTTTTAATGTTACCAGATTATATTTCATGTTTGGCCATTATTATTCAGGGGCGTATGGGTGCATCCTAGTTTACATGTTTACACGTTCATGGTGATTGGTTGGTGTGTGCTCTACATCCCATCACATTGGAGCTGATCCCTCCACCAATATTATTATAAGAGGTCACCCCTCTATTACATGTTGAGGCAGCCCCTCTATTATATGCATGTATTAAGACATTAATTATTATGACATGTATGATTTATGAGCTCGTGGGCATTCCTTTTTTTATGTTTGTATACAAATGATATCTCATGACATCTATGGAATTACACGTTACAAGTTTTACTGTTTATTTATGTTCCTTCATGACGCATTCCCAGTTTACTCATGTCATCATGATCTTTCGCTGCTTTTTATTTATTACCAGGATTCATTACTTATTACTTACAAATGAATACTATTATGAATTTGTCCAAGTATGGTTTACATACACGGTTCATGAGATCCATGAATACAGAAGGTGCGTTAGTTAAACCAAATGGCATAACTTGAAATTCATAGTGTTCGTATCTTGTTTTGAAAGCAGTCTTAAGAATATCTTCATCCCTCACTCTCAGTTGATGATAACCTGACCTTAGGTCAATTTTTGAGTAGACACTCGAACCTTGAAGTTGGTCAAATAAGTCATCGATTCTGGGTTATGGGTAACGATTCTTTATAGTAAGTTTATTCAACTCCCGGTAATCGATACACATTAAGAAAGATCCGTCTTTCTTTTTAACAAATAAGACAGGAGCTCCCCAGGGTGAAGTACTTGGTCATATAAAACCTCGGTCTGATAATTCTTGAAGTTGATTTGATAGTTCCTGCATTTCTGAAGGAGATAATCTATAAGGTATGCGGGCTACATATGCTACTCTAGGAATTAGATCGATTTGGAATTCGACTTGGCCAATGGGAAGGAGGCCAGGTAGATCTTTAGGAAAAACTTCTGGGAATTCTCTAACTACGGAAATTTCTTCTAATCTCTTATCGTCTGACTTCTTCTTCTCCGTTACTTGGATCATGAAAACTTGACAACCTCAGGATATGTATTGTTCGGTTTTTATACAAGATATGAGATTTAGTCGGGTCTTACTTCGGTCACCTCGAATGATCAGAGTTTCATCGTCAATAGGAATGTGAACGACTTTCTTGTCACAGAGAATTTTGGCATGATACTTGGACAACCAGTCCATACCGATGACAACGTCAAAACTACTGAGTTTAATCAGCATGAGATCGATTTTGAAAGATTGATTTAGCAAGGTTAGGGTGCAACCCTGGATAACGGTGTTTGTGCTTACAAGGTTTCTGTCAGCCATTTTGATATCGTAAAAGGTATCTATTATAATAGGCAGGATATTTAGCATAGAGGCAAGAGATGTGGATATGAAGCTTTTATCGGCTCTGGAATCAAATAATACTCTAGCTAAATGCTGGTTTAGGAGAAACATACCCATAACTATGTTCGGGTCTTGATGAGCATTCCTATCCCTTAGCATGTAGGCTCTTCCCTAGGCATTGATGTTGGTCTTTCGACACTAATTTGTATAATGCCCTTTTTCTCCACAGGCATGAGAAATAACAGTCACTAGTAGTTGATTACTTCCAGTGACTGGCCTCTTATTTCGGCAGTTCTTGGTCAAATGGCCCACCTTGTTGCAAGTATTACACTTAACAGTACAAGGTCCGGTGTGATGGATATCACATTTTCTACATAATGGGAGGTTTTTGGCATACCTATTATTCTCAGCAGGAGTGGCAGCATACACTTTGACAGCTTCTTGCCTTCGGTTCTATTGTGGTTGGTGGTTATTGTAGTGGTTGTTGGAGTTGGTGTTATGGTAGTTGTTGTTGTTGTGGTAATTGTTGTTGTTGAAAGTTCTTCTGTCGTCAAACTTTCGTTTATGATCACTTGATACTTGCATCGGAGTGTGCTTTGTTACTTGATCCATTAACCTTTGGGCTATGTTAATGGCTTCCTCTAAAGTTTGAGGCTTTAAGGCGGTAACATTCCCTTCAATACTTCTAGGTAACCCTCCGATGAAGGCTTTTGGGAGTTTCTCGGTGTTTGGTACCATGTTCGGGCATAGGACTGCTAATTCTTAGAATCTTCTAACGTAAGGTTTAAGATCATTTCCCTTTACAGTCAGATTGTAAAGTTCATCTTCCATCTTTCTGACTTCAATTCGAGGACAATACTTGTTTGTCAAGAGCCTCTTTAACTCAGTCTAGGTGATTTGATTGGCTTGATCTACTCCCGTAGGTTGGGCATATGCATTCCACCAGGACAAGGCATCATCAGTAAGGGTACCAGTAGCAAATGTTACTTTGTTTTCCTCGACATATTTTCTTCGAAATAATACTGATTCGGTTTGTTTAAACCAGCGGATGAGGCCAGCTGCTCCTTCCGTACCATTGAAGTAAAAAGGTTGACAGCTTATGAATTCTTTGTAGTTTCTCATTTTTTCTACACGAGTTCCAATAGGACCGGTGTTCCTGTTGGGATTACTAGTACATGCCATTGTTACAGCTTGTGCTTCCAGAGCCGCAGTGACACTGTCAGCAACTAGTTTCTTAATGGCATCTTGAGTCATGGCCGGTGCTTCAGATGTTGACGTCCTTTTGGGAGGCATTCTATCAACATAAGACAACACGTAATAAGAATGACATCACAAGTCTTAAAATGAATAAAATGCAAAAATAAACATTGTCACAATAGTGATATCGAAATCATAGATAATTCATATCAAATAAGTATATATGATTTATTTAGAAGTCAGGGTATGATTCATAATGATGATGACGGAGATGATAATGCAAGAGAGATAAATCAATATTATGAAACAACTAGGTATATAACGGGATTGCGATTATATTATGTCATGAACAACTTGCCTTTGTACTGTACATAGCCAAGATTTGCCAAGTGTTTTTATTTATACCACACATCCCGTGGCTAGGTTCTAATAAAAGCGATAACGAAGATCTAATCTAATAGTCCGATGGTCCTTCTTGGCTGATCTTGAATTCATTGATGGCATTCAAAAGACTTTCCTTATCTTCTTGATGACGAATCTGGATATCGTTGAGGATGTGTTCTACATCAGTAATTCTGAAGCGAGCCAGAGAAATTTTGTGGTTATTTCCCATCTGCTTCTTTTGAAGTTAGAAATTTAAGCACGAGCTTGTTGGAGTTCTGCTTCTAGATTGTCAAATTCTTGTTGGATAATCACCCGACCTTTTTTGAGTCCTTCGATTTTGTCTTTTATGTATTCAATACGGTCGAGAGAAAGTTCATCTAGATGATTCAAGATTTCCTCAATTTGCTTCTCGTGACGTTCCAGACTTATCTTATGAGAGCTTTCTCCTCTCTCAAAGTCTTGAGGTAGGGCATAAGTAGATGAGGATGAACAACCTTGTTTCTTTGGTGGTAGTAGTGTGTAGTCCTCACAGAAGAAGATATAGGAGATTAATCATTGATGATTGAGTTATTATTTGTTGGAGGTGGGATAGGTGATTTTTCAGCATAGAATGCTTGCATAACTTTCATGTAGGGATCATCATGAAAGAGCGAAAGAGTTAGTGAAACTATTGGAACTACGCCAAATGAGTTAGAAGAGCTAGAATAAATTTTTTCCCGGTGAAGCTAGGACATAGTCCGGAGAAGCCAGGATAAAGTCTAGAAAGTTAGAGGAAAAAGCATCCTCAATACCGGAAGTAAGATGGTTGGGAGAAGACATCGTTCTGTTAACAATCAGTGGTAACATAACATAAGTTATTATATAATAGCTATAATAGTTATGTATCTTACATACTATTCGGGAGTTGTAGTGGCACGAGGACTTTTTGGTAGATAAAGAAAAGTAGTTATCGTTAAGGTTTCAACCTTGTTTCTCGATAAACGTGGCTCTTGATTCCAAATCTATAACACCCCCATTTCTTTACAATACTAGCAGCGGAAGCTAATATGGGGTATTTTCATAGCTACAACAGTCATATCATAGAAAAAGACATCGAAAAGAGCATTTTTAAAAGATAAGTTAAATTCATTATTATTATCAGGAGTTTTTGACAAACATAGGTCCCAAAAATCTACATGAAAAACATTAAAGTTTGAATGATAACATTTTCAGCCCATCTTCTAAAGTATGTTCACCTCTGTGCATAAGATATTCAGTTACCTGAGATAAACATGCTAAAAAGTTAACACAAAGGTTGAGTGAAATTCACAGGTTTAAGTAAAGTAGTTTGAATGCAGTTCAATAGTGGGTTACGTTGTTATACACCCATAGTTTGTAATAATTGCATGCATGTATAATAATCATGGAAAACAATATTATTGCCCTAAGCTCGTGACACCGAAGCCTTAGGTTAATTAATAACCACATATAATTGCCCTAACGGGTGTCTTTGCCAAACACCCGCAAAGTTATTCAAATATGTGCTATTGGTTACCGACAGTATAGGTACACCAACGGGGAGTCTAGTCCCAAATAGATCTATTCATAGCATTCACGCTTACACAACGTTATTTAATGGTTATGATAGTGCGGGATCTTAATGCAAAAGTAGGGACTTAGGCTATAATGTATCGGATTGACATAATTGAAAACATACTTTGCATTCTTGGTTTTCAGCATGATCTCCCCCTCTCGAAGGTTTATGAAACCATTTAAAAAGATTGATGCGAGGCTGTGGAATCACCTTATCGGTACAGGAAAATACTGAATTGATGACAAAAGTATATGAAATGAAAAGTATAACGGCTTCGTCACACAATTGGTGTAACAAGTACTTGTTTTGATTGGATATGTTTTATGTCGTATGAATAATATATCATTTTGATTGGATTTATTATGGAAATATCGTATCACTATTCGGGCCATCATAATTCAAAGGTCATGTAGTAAACGTTTGAGGAGCCAGGACACTTTAAATCATAAATCCAACAAACTCGTCAAAACGTATACCCAAATGAAACCCCTTACATGAAGCTCCCTAGTAATGTGATACATTATAGTTTTAAGTTTCTTCAAAAGATAGAATAATTTATATATATATTTTTATAATTAATATAAAAATATAATATTTTATAAGTTTTCAAAATTGGCAATATATACCTTGGTTTATAAACTTTTACAAGTTTAGTCCTTTATATAAAAAGTACATATATATTAAACCTTTAACTTTGAAACTTGGTAAAATAGGTCCTTATAGTTATAAATTTAAGAAAATAACATTTTTAGCTCCTTTAGTTATAAATTTCAGAAAGTTACGATATATACCCCTATGCATGGAAACTTTTGCAAAACAAGTCCAAAAAGCCATGCAGGGTTATTTTAAGATTCCAAATTATATTTGCAGGTTATAGCTTATTAGTATAAGCTAAAATAAGATGTTCTATGTAACGAAAGTTTAGAAAAAGGATTCGTTAACTAGAAAATCAAAACGGGTCGTTTTTAGGGTTTTAATAAAAAACACATGGGTTTGAGGATTCAAAGCTTCAAACAATAGTTAATACATGATCTTAAGAGTATTATGAACATTATTGTACATAATATAAGCTTATGGAACAAGATCTTAGGCTTACTTGAGCTAAAATGGGTCGAAATGGGGTTTTCGGGTTCGTACGCCTAGTAACGACTTCAAGGCTTCGTTTTTCTTGATTATTGGCTTCTATTCTGAGCTTAGGGACTTCTATTGATCTTATATTGCTGCTATGGAAGGCTAGAATTGAATTTGAGGGTATGAGATGAGATGTGTGGGATGAAATGAAATGTGGTGTATGTTTTAGTTTATATAAGGCTTGTAAGCCTTTGTGCCCAAGTTTTCTTGGCATCTAAGGGCTTGATAAGTGTCTAAGCTAGCTGAGGTGGGTATTGAGGGCTAGTATGATGAGTCTTATAAGCTAGAAACTAGATACATGATGTGGTATGGTTGTTTGGAGGCCACTACTAACAAGGAGCAACAAGGAGGTGATTTGTTTACAAGTAGCTTACAAGGAGGTGATGGAGGTGATTGTAAGCTACTTGGGTGATTGCTTGGTGAGTCATAGAGGTGCTTGAGGTGCTTGGTTGCTAGCTTGGGTGTAAAATGGGTCAAAAAGGAAAGAAAAGTGGTGTCGGGTTTGGTTTAGGGTTCGTTTAGGGTTTTTAAGTGTTTAGATTGAGTTAGGGTTAGGGTTTAGGATAGATTAAGGTTTAGGATTAGTGTTAGGATTATGGTTTAGTGTTTAGGATTAGGGTTTAGGGCTTAGTTTTAGGTTTTAGGGTTTAGTTTTAAGGTTTAAGTGAAATTAGGGTTTAGGGTTTTGTTTTATGGTTTAGGGTTTTAAAACATGGATTAGGGTTAAGATTAGGGATAGATTAGGGTTTAGGAGTCATGAATTAAGTACTTGTACCTTGTGCTAAAGTGGTGTAAAGTTTAAACATGGTTTAGGAGCTTAAATGACCTAATTAGGTTTTTAGGCATGATTAGCTTGTACATTGTGTGTTTAAGACTTGTACATTGATTTGGAGGGAAAATATAATTCAAATATTGTGCATTGTACACTTGTACACATGCTTGAAGGTTTGCACATTCATTTTTATATGTATACATTACATATAATTAGGGTTTTGATGTAAACGTTAACGTTTAATGCTTGTTTTGAAATAACATTTTGAAAAGTACGTTAAATGGATAATGTACTTAGTAAAATGATATTAAAATATAAACTTGACATATTAGGATGTTTATATGATATAAACATAGATATAGATGACATTGATAGAGGTTGTGTGAGCTCGTTTACTTTAGAGATGTAAGTTACATTGCATAATGAGATAAAGCAAAAAATTTCCCTGTAAGAAGGTGATATATTTATAATAGATGGATATTACAGTGCATCTAATTTAATAGATGGATATTTACATTGATAAAAATTGTGGGTTGTTATATGTGATGCCTTGGGCCCCATAAAACTAAGATTTGCACATGTAGGCAATTATCACCCGCTGATTACCTTTTGAGTCTTGTTAGCCTTATTTTTAGAGTAAATTGCATAAATCGTCCCTAATGTTTGGCCAAATTGCATGTTTCATCTCAAACGTTACGAAAGTGCAAGGATAGTCCCTGTGGGGAAACCTTTGGTTCAAGTATCGTCCATGCGGAGACGATACTTGCACCAAAGTTTTCCCCAAAGCTTTCCAACAGGGACGATACTTGCACCAAAGATTTCTTACAGAGACAATCCTTGCACTTTCATAACGTTTGGGACAAAACATGCAATTTGACTAAACTTTAAGGACGATTTATGCAATTTACTCTTATTTTTATATAATTCAAACAAGAATGTCGTCGTTCGTCTTTGTAATAATTAGTCTTGTATGGTAATAGGCTAGTCGGGTTCAACGGGCTTGGACTTTAAGCTAATATTGTCCATATTTCAGGCTAAATCCCAACACAATCCAACCCATGATTAATAGTCCATACGCAACTAGGGCCTCAAGGACTATAAATAAGACCCTCTCCATACATGGAGAGGGTGTTGGTTATCATTTGTATGTGTGTAACCATACCACTCTTATTTCTCTCTCTAATATATTCTTCCAACTTTCCACTCTTTATTTTTTATTTGGTTCGGCTTATTTATGGCTTATTGGTAGCTTATTATGTTGTGTTTGGATTAAGTATTTGGGATAACTTGTGGTATCAATCACCAAGGGGTTTTTGCTGATTTGTTGTTGTGTTTTACGAGCTTATTAAGCGATATATAAGCCAAACCGTGGCTTATATAAGCTTATTTTGAGCTTATATAATTAAGGTTTCTTGTTTTCTATAGAATAGTTTGTTTAGCTTTAAGTTAGTAGTTTTTCTAATAGAAACAAGGTTCTCTTTATGATTATTCTAGCTTATTTTGTACTTTTTCTTGATTTAAAAAGTGAAAATTTGTTGGTGTTAAAAATAAAAAAGTTTGCATTTTTATGTTAAGAGTATCATAGATATACTTAGTTTTGTAAAAGAAATCAATCAAAAACGTTAAAAAGTGTGTCTTTTAGGTGTTTTAAAAGTTGGTTTTCCGAAAAAGTATGAATCGACCAAAATTGCCACATGAATGCACCGGAATTGCCATTTAAGCTTAACCGAAATTGCCAAGTCTCATTAACCGGAATTTCCATTTAAGCTTAACTGAAATTGACAAGTTGCTCTAAACAAAATTTTCACTCTTAGGCTAATCGAAAGTGACAGTTCATCAGAAATGACAGTTGACCAAAATTGACAGTTCACCGGAATTGACAGTTGACCGAAATTGACAACCGATTTTGACATTTCACCGGACTTGCCAACACTAGGCAATTTTGCCACTTTACAAAAATTCTATTTTCACGGTTTCTTCTTGATTTAGTAAAATCCTGCGAAATACTCATTCTTTCTCAGTTTAATCAAGACTTGTAAAATCCCGTGAACTAGATTTCCATACTCAAATCCACAATAACAATCACTTCATAAACTTAGGATCTGATATCCATTCACAACAACATCAAAATGTCAAATACCAATAACAACTTGCAAACTTAAACATCAAATGCTCTTCACAATGCCATCATGGAAGCTGGTGGTAAAGACCGTCTACCAATGTTAGCGTCTGCTAACTACATTGAATGGAAATCCTAAATTAAGAGATACATTCACACCAAACCTAACAATGAACTTATCTACTATTGTCTCTAGAATCCACCTTATAAGTTCAAATGGACTGAAAGAACAATTCTAGTTGCAGAAGGTAGTTCAGAAACCACTACAGAAGGGTACATGGAGAACTATAAGAATGTTTCATAAGACATAAGGAACCAGTTGGATGCTGAAGCTGAAGTTGTTTAGATAATTCTCATAGGGATAGATAATGATATCTACTCCACAGTTGATGCTTGTCCAAATGCATGTGAGATGTGGAAAGCTATTGAAAAGTTGAAACAAGGTGAATCAATCAATGTTCAGGATCTTGAAACCAATCTGTATTGGGAATTTGGAAAGTTTATATCAAGGATTGTGAAACACTTGAATCGTATTACTCAAGGTTTTATAAGATGATGAATGATCTTGTCAGAAATCAGTGTGATGTTACCAATCATCAAGTAAATGTCCAGTTCTTACTTCAATTACAACCAGAATGGCAAAGGTTTGATACACTTGTTAAGTAGAGTCAAGAGTTAAAGAATGTCTCCTACCACAAACTATATGACATTCTGAAGCAACACCAGAATGAAGTCAATGAGATAAGATCTGAAAGACTAGCACGTACTGCTAATCCACTTGCACTTGTTGCTCAACAACAACCAGTTTACCATCCTCAAAACCATCCTACTCACTACACTAAAAATTCCTCAACCAGATCACAACAAGCTGCTACCAGAAATAGAGGTAAATCAATTGTCAATTCTCCTCCGCCTACTTATGATCAAGAACCTGATATGGTTGCTGAAGATGATGCATTGTCCAAGGAGAAATAGATTGATAAACTCATGGCTTTAGTATCTCTATCGTTCAAGAAAATCTACAAACCTACCAACAACAACCTCAGAACTTCATCAAACACAAGTAGAGCAAATCAGGATAATACTCCAAGAATCAACAGAGGAACTAGGTATGATATTCAGAGGGCAGTCAATGATGTTAGGGCTAGGGAGAATGTAGGTACACAGGTGGTGCAGCAATCTGGGATTCAATGTTATAACTGCAAGGAATTTGGGCATGTAGCAAGGGAATGTCAGAAACCAAAACGGGAAAAGGATGCAGCTTATTACAAGGAGAAGATGCTATTGTGTAAGCAAGAGGAAGCTGGAATCCTGTTAAGTACTAAACAAGTTGAGTGGAGGGATGACACTAATGATGAACCTGAAGATCAGGAATTAGAAGCACATTATCTGTACATGGCCTAGATTCAAGAGGTTACTCTAGATGCTGCTGAGAATTCTGGACCCATCTTTGATGCTGAGCCGTTGTAAAAGGTATAAAATAATGATGATAACTATAATGTGTTTGCTAATGACAGAGAATATCCTGAGCAACCTGAATCTGTTAATGACACGTATCCGGATGAACAAAGTGATAATAATATCACTACTGATTCACTGGATATGAGTAATAATGAAGAAGAGGCTGACCAGGATGATGATGATAATCTTGCTAAAGAACGTAATTTGCTTGCTTCTTTAATTGAGAAACTAAAATGTGAAATTGATGACAGCAAAAACCGTAATAAATCTTTGGAATCATCAAACAAGACTTTAGTTGATAAACTAAAAGGTGAAATTAATGATTTCAAAAACAAAAATAAGAGTTTAGAATCATCAAATAACCATTTCAAAGAAGCAAACACTAAACTAGCAAAGAATAATCTATTGAGACCTTAAAAAGTTCCAAGCTAAACTTGATAGGTATCATGATGTGGATTATACGTCAAAGGTTGAAATTGATTGTGCAAAAGCTAAAGGGGAACTAGTCTCACACAAAATGTCTTCTGAAAAGTCATTTAATGAATATAAAGATAAATGATTTAAATCAAACAATTTCATAAATGAAAAAAGAGCTTATTGCACATCAAGAGTCAATCTCCATAATGTCACAAGAAAAAGAGGCTCAAAAGAAGTTTTACAAAACTCGTAAAGACAAAGAACTTGAAAAAGTCATTGCTTTGGAAAATAAAATCAAAGTTTTGCATGATATTGTATATAAAACCAGTCAATCAGTTCAAACAATGAATATGCTTAATCGTAATTGTAAAATGGGTTTTGTTAAACATGAGTTCCTCGAGAAAGCTCAAAGAGCGAATCCTCGTCTGTATGATATAGGTTGCTATAATGATAATCTTGCCTTAATGGTAGCTCTCGAATCTGACGAAATGATTCGTCTTGCCCAAGAAAATCGATTAAAATTAAGTTATTTAATCAAACCTTTTGGTTATAAAAACTTGAATAATCTTTATGATTTGTTCGTTCCACAACGTGAAAAGTCTACTGAACAAAGATATTTTTCAAAAAGGTGAAGAATAAGTCATACACATGTAAACAATGAAAATTCAAAAGAGTCTTTTAATAAACAAACAACTTTGTTAGAAAAATGGATGGATGAATCCATTCCGTAGGATCAAAAGTGTAAAAGCTCTAAAGAACTTTTTAAAATTAAAAGTAGTGTTGACAAAAATTTTGATGGAGTGGAACGTTGCAAACAAACAATTGCTAAAAGAACATATTTTGTTCATATAGATCCGTTCATTCAAAATACCATTGAAGGAAAGTTTAGTCCTTAAATTCGTGCAATTTTGGCTAATTTAGAAAAATTTCACGTATGTTTGAAAGAGGAAATGGTTGACAATTTGAGATACTTTAATTCTCTTGAACATGAAGTAGACTCTCTTAAATCTCAACTAGAAACTAAAAAACACAGTTTTTGAATGAAATCAACAGACTTTCCAGGGAATATTACTATGTTGATCACATGAATGTTATACTTGGTGTGTACACGAAGCTTGATGAAGTCACTAACTTACAATGTGATTAGTTAGACCAAGTAGTTAAATGTGAACGTCTTGAAAAAGAGCTTTAAAAAAGAACTGAAAAAGTCAACAACAAATCTTTCAATGAATTGTCAAAAAGGTTTTTTGAACTTGAACAACACTCGATTAATCTTGAGCTTGCTTTACAGCAAAGTCAGGAACAGGCTAAAAATGACACAGTTTGGAAACAAAATGAATCATCTTCATTTCGAGAACTTAATGACAATTTTTTTAAAATACAAGATTTGAAAGCTTAGTTACAAGACAAGAACATTGCAATAAGTGAGTTGAAAAAACTTATTGATAAGATGAAAGGAAAATATGTGGAAACTAAGTTTGATAAATCATCAGTCATTAGACAATCGAATGCTTTTAAATGTAAAAAACAATCACTTTTAGGTAAACCGACTACTTTTTCAGATTCTCTTGAAAAGAAAGATTTTTCAAAGTCAAGGTCGGTCACTAGAAATAATTTGTCAACGGATTTTTCAAAACCAATCACTGCACATATTTTGCCTCGTATTGTGAATACAGTTCAAAAGAACCCAAATGTGATTGCTCCAAGAATGTACAAAGTGCACACAAGGCTTAATCAAACTAGAACTACACAGTTGCCTCGAGACATTAGGAAAACTAACAAATGCGTATCTTTCTCTGTAGGAGTAATTCCCACTACTAGTGTTAGCAGACCACAGCTTAAGAGCACTCGATTGGAAGATAGAGTCTTACATAACAATAGTTAAGGGGAGAAGAAAGAAGTAGAAGACCATCGTAGGAATTTTAAGTTTTCTAATAATAAAGCGTCTATATCTGTGTATAATGACAGTTTGAATGCTATGACCTCGAATGTTAATTTTGTTTGTGTTACTTGTGGAAAATGTGTCTTGAATGACAATCATGATTTGTGTGTTCTTCATTATATTAATGGCGTGAATTCTAGGACTAAACAGCCAATTGTTGTGCCTATTAGTACTTGAGAACCCAAGCGAACTGTGAACCAATTTGTTGCAACACCCCTTAAGAAAATAGTTGCTTTAAATTCCACTAATCAAAAACCTAGAAGCACAATTATGAAGTTATACAAGCATGTTAGCAAGACATGTAGTTGATGGTACCCTAAGATCACACCATCAGGATATAAATGGGAACCTAAGTCTAAATCAGGGAATGTAAACACGAATGTTAGTATACCTCTAGGAATTAAATCTAGAACTACTAATATTTTAGAACCTATGACACTTAGGAAATCCACTTTGTCCAAAACTTCATTGTCTTCTAATTCTTTTGCAGTTGGTAGAGATAATTCTATTCATCATCGACTCTGGGTGCTCAAAGCACATGACAGGAAATCTCAAGCTTCTAACTAATTTTGTGGAGAAATTTCTAGGTACGGTGAAGTTTGGAAATGATCAAATTGCACCGATTCTTGGTTATGGAGATCTGGTTCAAGGGAATGTTACTATCAATAGGGTTTATTACGTCAAAGGGCTGAATCACAATTTATTCTTCGTTGATCAATTTTGTGATGCGGATTTAGAAGTCTACATGTTACATTCGTGATTTAAAGGGAAATGATCTTCTCACAGGTTCACGTGGCATATATATTTACTCCAATACTCTTCAAAATACAACTTCTCCCAATCTAATTTGCCTAATGGCTAAAGCTTCATCGTCTCAAGCATGGTTATGGCATCGTCGTCTATCACACCTGGACTTTGATACCATCAACTTGCTTTTGAAGTATGATGTTGTGACTGGCCTTCCCAAATTGAAATTCGTCAAAGATCAAAACAACCCCAAGCTCCAAAAGAAGGTTACAACTTCTACACATTGACTTATGTGGTCCTATGAGGGTAGAAAGCATCAATGGAAATAAGTATGTACTTGTAATTGTTGATGACTACTTTAGATACACTTGGACTCGCTTCTTGGATCCCATAGGAGAGAAACACCTGAATTCTCATCGATTTCCTCAAACTTGTTCAAGGAAGAGGACTTCAACTCACGTAAAAACAGTTTGAACTGAACAAAGCACATATAACATTACGAGCGCGTAAAAACTCTTCATGCATACCTTTTTCATGAAGGTATTGGACACCAAATGTCAACTGCTCGAACACCTGAACAAAACGGTGTGGTCGAAAGACGGAACCGTACTCTTGTTGAGGCTGCTCGAACAATGCTAAGCGCCGTTAAAGTTCCTTTGTTCTTCTGGGCTGAAGCAATTACAACATCGTGTTTTACTCAAAATCGTTCACTCATAATTCCTTGACATGAGAAAACACCTTACCACAACATCAATGGTCGAAAACCGTCTGTAAAATTCTTTTACATATTTGGCTCTTTATGTTATATCGTCATAGATGGTAAAAATCTTGACAAGATGAAAGAAAAAGGTGATGCATGTATTTTTGTAGGGTATTCTACTCAGTTAAGAGCTTACAGGGTATATAACAAGAGAACAAGAGTGATAGTTGAAACCATTCATGTTAACTTTGATGAATTTCCGTTAATGGCGTCAGATCACGTCAGTTTTGAAATCGTTCCACAATGTCCGACAACGGCACTTGAACAAGACAACTTAAGTCCTGGTCCCCAAAGTTAAGAAAGTGTTCCTCATGCAGCTGAGACAGTAACAACGTTAAATGAGCTGGATTTGCTATTTAGTCTGATGTTCGATGAATTACTCAATGAAACTACTCCAGTTGTGTCAAAGTCTTCCGTTGTACATGCTGTTGATGCACCTGATCAACGTTTAACAACAAAACACAGCTCCATCTACTTTAAGAATCGTTGCTGCAGATACACCTCCATTGAACATTCAAACAACACCTAAAACTACAAGTCAAGCACCAACTCAAGCACCAACTGTCATTGCTACTGAAAACATTAATCAAGCAGAAATTCAAGTGGAAAATGCACAAGCTAAAGAAGACGAATTTATCAACATCTTTAGTACACCGGTACATGAATAAGGGGAGACATCTTCTCGATATGTTGATTCGTCAGACATGCATACATTCTATCAATGACATCATTCTGAACATCGTTGGACAAGAGATCATCCGTTAGAACAAGTCATTGGAAATCCTTCTCAATTAATTAGAACAAGACGTCAGCTAGAAACAGATGGCGAGATGTATATGTTCGCACTCAACAATGAGTCGAACCGAACCAAAGAACATCAAAGAAGTCATGACTGATTCTGCATGGATTGAAGCGATGCAGGAAGAACTTCACCAGTTTGATCGATTAGATGTGTGGGAATTAGTCGACAAACCACTCTACAAAAATGTCATTAACATGAAGTGGCTCTGAAAAAACAAACATGATGAAGAGAATACTGTAGTCTGTAACAAAGCTCGTCTTGTAGCTAAGGGATACAGTAAGTAGGAAGGCATTGATTTCGAAGAGTCATTTTCTCCAGTTGCTCGATTAGAAGCTGTCCGGTTATTCGTTGTGTATGTTGCACATAAATTATATACCAGATGGATGTCAAAACAGCATTTCTGAACGGACCTCTGAAGGAAGAAGTGTACGTCAACCAGCCAGATGGATTCGTAGACCCACATCATCATGACAAAGTCTACCGTCTCAAGAAGGCATTGTATGGACTCAAGCAAGCTCTAAGAGCGTGGTACGATGAACTCTCCAACTTCTTGGTATCCAAAGGTTTTTCAAAAGGTTTTATTGATCCAACTTTGTTCATTACTAAACACGGGGATAACATATTACTAGTGCAAATTTACGTTGATGACATAATTTTTGGTTTCACGAACCCAAAACTTTCTAAAAAGTTTGAAAAATTAATGCACAATAAGTTTGAAATGTCTATGATGGGGGAGCTGAAATTCTTTCTGGGAATTCAGATTCATCAATCCCCACGTGGTATCTTTATTAACCAAGTGGTAAAAGTTTAAAGATGGTTATGGACTTAAATGACCTAGTTTGACTTTCTTGTATTATTGACTTATACATTATGCTTTAGAAAGTTGTAACTTGATTCAAGAGTAAAGATATCAAATGTGGTGGCATTGATACTTTGTACACATGGAATTAAAGGCTTGTACTTTTTATTTTATATGTAATATTACACAAGAATTAGGGTTTTGATGTAACATTACGTTTAATGCTGTTTTTGGAATAACGTTTTGAAAAGTACTTAAATTGAATAAATGTACTTAGTCAAAATGATATAGGATTATATACTTAACCATATTAGATGTTTATAATGATATTCACTTAAGATATAGATTTAATTGATAGAGGTTGCGTGAGCTCGTTTACTTTAGAGATGCAAGTTATGTTGCATATTGAGATAAAGCAAAAAAAATTCCCTGTAAGAAGGTGATATATTTATAATAGATGGATATTACATTGCATCTAATTTTAATAAGATTGATATTAACAGTGCATCTAACTTAATAGATAATATTTAGCATTGATAAAATTGTGTTTGATATATCACCGAATTTCTCACTATCTTTTTTGCTTTTCCTTCTCCCAATTCTTTTAATCTCACTAATTTCTGAACAGTGCTTTATAATTGTCCATCAATTCCATTAGTATGTCTATGTTTGTCCAGACACCACTTCCAAGTGTGTTAACTCTTGAGAGAGGTGGATTATTGGACTATTTAGATGTAGTCTCAAACCTAGTTTGAGCATCTACACACCCCCAATTTTGGTATCTTGGCACCTAGGACCACTATCTGAACCAGTTCCCTAAGGACTTTTGCCTCAATTAAGTTTTGCGCATGGGATTGGGTCCAATTGATGTTACCACTGTTCGCTCTGCTTCTAAAGCTAGCAGCAGTAGTGGCAATTTGCCCTTTCCTTTCTGTCGACCCAACTCCTTAGGGACAGGACGATCATCAACCAAACCTTTTTTCTGGGACCACTAGACAGAGGTATCTTGTGTCCTTACCATCTTTTTATTTACCTAGGTGTCTTACTCAACAACAACTATGTTTGAAGCTGACATTTCCTTCCATCCATTCTTGACTGCATATTGACATTATTAGCCTCCCCTCAATTCAATACCAGATACTCAATATGCTTAGCCTGCAAATGTTAGTCCAAACCAAGAAATACACTATCCAAAGTATTTTCTTGTTTAACAGTATTAATTATGACTAACAGTTTTAAACTAGCAGTCTTAAGTATACACCACAAGTACTAAATTGACAAAACTACCAGTACTAATCCTATACAAACATTATAAAAAACATAAAGAGATTTAATATTCTAAGGATTAGCGATTCAATACTTGCAACCAAGTACTGAAACCTTCCAACATCTAAAGCTTTTGTAAGTAAGTCTGCAAAATTGTGATATGTGTGGATTTTAATCACTTGAATTAACTTTTTATCATAGCAGTCTCTTATAAAATAGTATCTAATTCAATGTGTTTTATTTTAGTATGAGAAACAAGATTCTTAACAATACATATAGTACTGTTATTGTCAACATTAATCATGGTGTGCATAAATTATACCCATAGTCCAACATTTGATTCTGAATCCAGAGTACTTATCCACAGCAACTAGTAGCAGCCACATACTTAGCTTCTGTAGAGGAGATGGCAACCACGGTTTGCTTCTTGCACTGCCATGATATCAATCTGCATCCTAGGAATTGATAACCTCTTGTTGTTGATTTCCTATCTAAGCTAGCTCCAGCATAGTCTCTATCAAAATATGCTACCAGATCAAAGGGAGAATCTCTAGGATACCAAAGACCTAATTTGGGTTTACCTTTTAGATATCTAAAGATCCTTTTTATAGTATATGAGTGTGAAACTTAAGGTGTGACTTGAAATCTAGCACATGCACATACTACAAACATAAAATCTGGTCTGGATGATGTAAGATACATCAATGATCCAATCATTGACCTGTATAGATGGACATCAACATCATCACCATCTGAGTCCTTGAGCAAAGGCTTATCTGTATCTATTAGGGTGCTAGCTGTCCTGACATCTGTGAAACTAAACTTCCTCAATATTTCAGCTACATATTTATCTTGACTGATAAATATCCTATCTTCTTTTTGCTTCACTTGCAACCCTAAGAAGAGAGTGAGTTCTCCCATAGAACTCATCTGAAACTTGTCATGCATCAGTTTTTCAAACTCAGTACACAGCTCTTTCTTTGTAGAGCCAAAGATAATGTCATCAACATAGACCTATACAAGTAATATATCCCCTTTTTGCTTCTTGATAAACAAGGTCTGATCTATCTTTCCTTTGTGAAACCTATTATCGCCAAGGTTTCATACCAGGCTCTTGGAGCTTGATGCAAATCATAAAGTGCTTTCACCACCTTGTAGACTTTGTCTGGATAGTCA
>BQNB010054866.1:0-27905 GCA_026074375.1 Tanacetum coccineum | reverse complement strand
TAGTGGCTTTGTTTAGTAGGTTCGTCCAGTGGCTTGGTGAATTGCTTACAATGTGCTCAGGTTAGCCTTTCCTTACTAAACAAAAATAACAGGCTTACAAATGAAAGTGGAGATTTAGGTAATATCTTATTTTAATCAGGTAAAAAAAAAGTTTTTCCAAACATAATCTTAGAGTTTATTAGTAGTATTGAAAAAGTAAGCTCAAGGCATGCTTATTGGATAACACGTAACTTGTTTCAATCTTGGAAGGTATAACACGTAATTATCATAGTTAACCCACATTAATAGTATTCGTATTCTGATGATGGTCTCTTATTGATTACAAGATGTTGGTTATAGGATTTAGATATTTCACTATTCTAATGTATAGCAATTCCTATATAAAGGGTTGTGGTACTGGATTCTGGTGTTGTAACAAAAATTTCATCATAGGTAAAGCTTATATGAGGCGAAGTCATAGTAACTGTAAGTGTGAGTTTGTGGTTGTTGTTAAAAAGAACTTTGTTAATGATTGTCGGATCTAATGATTTGGGGTGTTTGGAACACGAGATTTGGCTGGGTAACTATATATGGTATTGAATTGGTTTTTGCTAGAAAGTTTGATTTTGTCATTGCTGATAATAGGACTTTGAATATCAGAATTGTGGTCTCAGTTTATATGGTTTGGAGTGTTTTGGTCAAGGGAATTAACTATGTAAAAATAAATGGTATAAAATGGATTTTTTGCTGAAAATGATGAATTTAACAAAAATGGTGAATTCATGAATCAGTTAACTCGTTATGGGAACATACTTATAAGGAATACTAATGTTTTGCAAGTAGTTATAAATATGGACAATTTTTGTAATAGTTTTTTGATTCAAATTCTTCACTAAAGTGGTTCAGAGAGCAGATTTCAAAACTAGTCAAGATATTGAGCCAGAGCTCGGCTTGACTAGGTTTTAGTCATAGTTGTAAAAAGAGTTGGAAGCTCTCTGCTGAATAAGTTTTTAGAAATGAGTTTTTAAGTAAAATCGATTATATCATCTTTTGGATGACAGAATTATGGTCACTAACCGCATGTCTAATTTAAGAATTTTTTTTCCAGGATTTAATGTTGAGACAGTTGAATATAAGAACATTAGCTTCACTGTCTGGGATGTTGGTGGTCAAAATAAGGTCTGCGTTCCTTAAAAAATTCATATGTTTGTTTCCTCGTCGCTTGTATATGTTTTTCCTAATTTAATAAATGATATGTGTGGATTGTCATTGTTTGGAAGTGGCTAGATATGGGTTGTTGGATTAAATCTCAATTTGGCATAGGTTGACATGAATACATGATCCAACTATATCCCAAGCTAGATCTTAGATATGTGTCAGATATCCAACCCCTGAAATTTAAGGAAAAAAAATTCCACAATTCCAGTGTTCAAAATTATTTGCGGAAAAATAAGAGAAGCTAGTAGCAGATAAATTTTGACCTTGATTTTTGTAATTAAGTGAGTTGTAAGGTCGTGGTTTACACTGTTAGGGCGAATTTTCTTGGAATGGTAGATTCTGTGTAGTGGTTGTTGGAGCATCGCCACACACAACGAGCTGTAGAAATTGCTGTGGCTGTTTACTTTTTACTAATCTTTTTTCTTTATCTACCTTTTTGTGTCTAGTCTCTAGAGAAATAATATAGTTTTGCTCTTTTGCAGATTCGTCCATTGTAGAGACACTACTTCCAGAACACACAGGGGCTTATCTTTGTGGTAGATGGAATGACAGGGATAGAGTTGTTCAGACAAGGGATGAATTGCATTGGATGTTAAATGAGGTATGGATTCATAAGTTTGAACAATAAGAGGTAAATTGATTGAACCTTTCTAATCAAGTAAGTATCGCAAGATGCTAATTTTTTTCATAATTTTGCACTAGCAGTCTTATTTTGATGTTTTAGTTTCTCGTAGTTTATCAAATTGTATTCTGCATGCTACCATAATTTTTAATGTTGCTTCAGATCAATGCCTTGTTTTGCCTATAGTCTGCACTATGTGGTTAGTTTGAGATAGTATCTTCGTGGCGTGATACTACATTTTTCTAGCTAGAAGTATCCACGTTGACCTAAAAACTAGGTCTCTTTCATGGTTTTCTTGATGGGCATACCATACTTTTACTTTCTACTTGTGGAATATGTATATCTTTTAATGTGCCTGTGTTTACGTTTATATAGCCAGTTTACTACGAGTATTTAGTAGTACCTTAGCTGTATAATAACCCATAATATTGTGTGATCAATATGGCTAAGATGGTGCGCATGGTTACATGGAAAATTTAAAGTGTAAATAACATACATGCCCAATACACTCTCATTGCAGAAAAATCAGTTTGTACATATCAGCAATAGTATGCATATGGGGCATTCATGTGAGTGCATTTTGTACACTTTTGTGATCCTTACCAGCTACATGTAATATCTGTTTGGATGATGGAAAAATAGTTTACGGACTTGATCGATACGGAAAAAATATTAGGGGCTAAAAGTGAAATAAGGAAAAAAAATATGTTCGGTTCTGATGCTATAAACTCATGTTTTAATAAAAAACTTGATGCATCATAAAAACTTATGTTGATGATAAAGATGCTTAAACGTTGAATGTTTGATTTAATTTTGTAATTATCTGAATTGAACTTATATTTTTCTTACATGTTAAACTACTGTTCAGTAGCTTAGTTTAGTGGCTTTGTTTAGTAGGTTCGTCCAGTGGCTTGGTGAATTGCTTACAAGTTTATGGTAGGTTCTGGTAGCAATCAACGACAATCGAATGAAGTTGTAAATCGTGGAATGTGGAACCCTGGTTAAGGAACTCAACTACAAAGTGGTTTAGTGAATCCTCATGTACAGAGCTAGTCACCGAGCAGTTATCATTCCGTCGACATTATGTCCAACAATGTATTGAGTTTAGGCCATCTTGTGTGTATATATATATATATATATATATATATATATATATATATATATACTATAGAGGATGAATAAATGGGTGGTTTTGGAAGCGAGTCGAAATGGGCTACTTTATGTTAAGGGTAAAAAATCATTAGGTTGGGGGACCTAAAATGCCTTTTGTGCCTGAACAGTTAAATTTTCTAAAGTTCTTATTGCAGCATCAATTTCTTTTTTTAAAATAAACTAACTTAAGATTGGATGCATTCAAATACACTTTGAATGATAATCGACCTATTTAACCCGTTTCGGTTTGAGATTATTTTTTCATGTCTGATGCTAAAGATAAAACTTAACCAGAATAGTCGTTTCTATATAGATAGATTGAAATTGCCACCCTAATATTTTCGATAATGATCGGTTGGTTGGAAAGTGGAAACACGGGTTCTCATCTTATGCTCACCAAAGAAAAACAAGCAACCATTGGAGACATAGAAAGATAGGATGAGAGGATCTACTCATAAAGCAACATGATTTATGTATTCGTTTATTTTTTATTTTTTTGTTGAATAAGTACTTTGTTGATATTAAATCATTACTTATAATACATGTTTTCAGTTGTAAAACATATAGCATTTATTACTAAAATCAATTCAATAAAGTCTCATTGTTCATGAAGTATCCTCGTTATCTTTTCTATTTTTTTAATGCATCATAGTTATCGCATCATGGTGTTATTGCTTAGTGCATCATGATGTAGTAAAATAAAATTGTGATGCACTAGATTTTTGCATTGTGATGCATTAAATTTATACATTGTGATGCAATTAATAACATTGTGATGTACTCTAGATTTATACATTGTGATGTAGTATATTTATACATAGTGATGCAGTAAATTTTATAACATTGTGATGCAATAGATTTATACATTGTGATGCAGTAGATTATTCATTCTGACGTAATAGATAACATTGTGATGCACTAGATTTATATATTGTGATGCAGTAGATTCATAACATTGAATTTTACAAATATTTAATGCATCATAGTTATCGCATCATGATGTTATTGCTTAATGCATCATGATGCAGCAAAATAACATTGTAATGCAGTAGATTTTTGCATTGTGATGCATTAGATTTATACAGTGTGATGCAGTTAATAACATTGTGATGTACTCTAGATTTATACATTGTGATGTAGTATATTTATACATAGTGATGCAGTAAATTTTATAACATTGTGATGCAGTAGATTTATACATTGTGATGCAGTAGATTATTCATTCTGACGTAATAGATAACATTGTGATGCACTGGATTTATATATTGTGATGCAGTAGATTCAAAACATATAACATTTATTACCAAAATCAATTCAATAAATTCTCATTGTTCATGAAGTATCCTCATTATCTTTTTTATTCACTTTTAATACATCATAGTTATCGCATCATGGTGTTATTGCTTAGTGCATCATGATGTAGTAAAATAACATTGTGATGCATTAGATTTTTGCATTGTGATGCATTAGATTTATACATTGTGATGTAGTAGATTTATACATTGTGATGTAGTAGATTTATACATTATGATGCAATAAATTTATAACATTGTGATGTAGTAGATTTATACATTATGATGTAGTAGATTTTTCATTCTAATGCAATAGATAACATTATGATGCACTGGATTTATATATTGTGATGCAGTAAACTTATAACTTTGTGATGCATTAGATTTATATATTGTGATGCATTAGATTTCTACAATGTGATGCAGTTAATAACATTATGATGTAATAGATTTATACATTATGATGCAGCAGTTATACATTGTGATGCAGTAAATTTATAACATTGTGATGAAGTAGATTTATACATTATGATGCAGTAGATTATCCATTCTGATGTAATAGATAACATTGTGATGCATTGGATTTATATATTATGATGTAGTAGATTCAAAACATATAGCATTTATTACCAAAATCAATTCAATAGAGTCTCATTGTTCATGAAGTATCCTCATTATCTTTTCTATTCTCCTTTAATGCATCATAGTTATCGCATCATGGTGTTATTGCTTAGTGCATCATGATGCAGTAAAAACATTGTGATGTAGTAGATTTTTGCATTATGATGCATTAGATTTATACATTGTGATGTAGTAGATTTATACATTGTGATATAGTAGATTTATACATTGTGATGCAGTAAATTTATAACATTGTGATGTAGTAGATTTATATATTATGATGCAGTAGATTATTCATTCTAATGCAATAGATAACATTGTGATGCACTGGATTTATATATTGTGATGTACTGGATTTATATATTGTGATGCAGTAGATTTTTGCATTGTGATGCATTAGATTTATACATTGTGATGCAGTTAATAACATTATGATGTAATAGATTTATACATTGTGATGTAGTAGATTTATACATTGTGATGCAGTAAATTTATAACTTTGTGATGCAGCAGATTTATACATTGTGATGCAGTAGATTATTCATTATGATGCAATAGATAACATTGTGATGCACTGGATTTATATATTGTGATGCAATAGTTTACCAATGCATCAAATTGTAACTAATATAAGATCTAGTGTGTCATATTTTTATATTTAGTGCATCATTGTTTTTGTTTTACACTCTTATGCACTAGTTATATATGTTGTGATGCACCATTTGTATATACTATGATTCACTAGTTGTATACACTGTGATGCACTGGTATCATTAGTGTATCACAGTTAACAATCTAATGCACTCTACAATCTATGCGTCAAAGTAAACAATTAGTACATCACACAGTTAATAATTTTTTATTATGTTTTTGAAATTTAAAATTTTCTTTATATTCAAGTGAAATATATATAATGTGATGCACCAGATTTTTATATTTTGATGCACTTTCTATAAACATTATGATGCACCTGTTGTATACTTTGTGATGCACCATTATTTTTAGTGCATCACAGTTAACAATTTAGTACATCACATTGAACAATTTACTAAATCAAAGTTTACAAATTCAGTGCATCTATGTTCATTCAGTCATGAGATGTCATATCAAAAATTGCTTAATATTAAAAAACAATGATCGTTAATAGGTACAATACTTAGTATTAAACATTCAGTGGTCCACAGTATTACAACTAAATCTTGAGGCTTGGCTATGCCGCTACGCCATGCTTCACGCTATTTATAACCTTGCATATACCTGACGATGCATGAATTTAGTCCATGCATAACTTTAGGATACTAAATAAACTACCAAAATTAAAAATAAAGACATAAGTATTTTGGTTATAAGTGGGAAACAAAAGGTTTTGTTCAAGTGGGGATCTCTTACTATAACGAAATCATATCTGTAAGATGGATTTAAAAAGTAAGCAGCAAGATACAACGGATGACCAAGAGAAGTATTCCTGTCTATTTGTCTATTTTCGGATCCAATATTTGATTGCATTTTTCTCATGTTTTTTTGCCATTGAACGAGTCATTGTATGTATTATGCCTTGACAGGTTTTTCATCTCACCATTGATTTTTTGTTAGCACTTGCAGAATTAGGCCGAATGATCTCCTAATGTACAACACCTTCTTCCAAAAAGTTACATTCAATACAATCTTTTCAACCTCTTGGCCCTCCTCGGATTTAGAATCTCAAGATGACAACCATTTAGTAGAATGTTTACAAGTGTCTTTTAGCAATCCTTGTGTTCCATCAAGCTTTCAAATCATTAGAAAACATGAACATGGACTGTGAAATACGGTCTTAAACTTCTCTGTCCCTGTATTATATTCTCTTTTCATTAAATTAAACATATCTGGTTGTATCACAAGCTTTGTAATCTTTCTGAGCTTTCTCACATACACGCCTCCACCTTATTTTTCTTTTGGAAAATATTTTCAGCATTTGTTCATTTCAAGAAGCAGCACAAGGTGTGGTAACTATCCCAAAATAGGGTCCGCAGCGGAATTAATGTGTACTGGAGCGTTACTTATAAATAATTGCCAATTTTGAGAACACCTTTTAAAGAGTCGTTTAAAAGACGTTACATTGGATTTATTGAATTGTTTAATACAAAGCACTACTGCTTAAAATTTTAAACATCTTGTAACTAAGATTTTAGATCATAACAAATATATCCCAAGGTGTAATGACTCCAAATTCTTTATATGCATGAATCCCCTCAAAAGATGTCCTCAATGTATCCTTAGCTACCCTCATATCTTCACCTCGTGTCTTATTGACCTGAGAAAACATGCTTTAAAATGTCAACATAAAGTTGGTGAATTCATAGGTTTACATAAATATAATGTAGGACCGCAAGATTTTCCCCGTGATAATGCAACAGATGCAAAAAACACAAAATGTAATTATGTTTCCCTAAGCTCATGACACTGAAGCTCGACATGTATGAATTGCAATATAAATTGCCAACATTGCCCTTGATGATGTTCTAACCCGCAACATCCTAAATCTGACATGGTATACGTCCGTTGTCCGGTAAACTGGCACAGTGAGTGCTACTCACCCGAACGGGGATGTCAATCCCAAATAGATCTATTTATAACATTCGCGCTCACACAAAGTAATTGACAGTTCATGATAATGGGCTTAGAGGGTTATCACTACTTAGGCAAACACGTAATCATGATAAAATGTACACTTGCGTTCAATTTGTAAAACAATGCATGTTTCTCATCCCAAAAGTTGTAAATCATTGATATAGTAAAACATGGGGCTATGAACTCACCTTAGTGAATAAACTGGCATATATGAATCAAGTGAATGGAAACGTCACAGATAAGATCGAAGGCAACCTAAGTAATTATAGGTCGTGTAAGTACTAAGTACTTTGAATAACCAATACTACATATAATCCTATATAGTCACATCACCACCTAAAGTGTTTGTTTAATTTATCAAATTAAGCAATTTAATTTGTACTTGTAAAACAAATGTCCTTGTAATTTGCAATTGTAAGAATGATATACTTGTCTAACAATTTGTTATTTGCCAAAAACACTTGATGTATTATTTATATAATTTCATTATATAAATAATTTAATTGTTTGAGAAAATTAATATTTATAAGGTAGATACATTTATAAATATTACTTTTAGTAATAACGTCATATCTTTCTCGTTTTAATCCCGTTTTTAACGTTCTTTATATGTATGAATTTGTATTTGAAAAGTCTAATCAAATCTTAAATTTATTATATGGTTAAGTACTGTTTTGAACAGTAACAGTAAGTGAAAGTTTATAAAAATACTTTTTATAACTTTAATTATTGAAATCGTATTTTAATTGTATCTCATTCGTTTTAATTCGGTTTTTAGTGATTCTTATGTCCACGTCTTCGTAATTAAAAACTCTATCTAAGAAAAATATTTTCTCAACAGCCCCACTATTATGAACAGTAGCAAGTTTTTATAAATTTACTTTTTATCAAAATCTCATAAATAGTGTATCTCCTTCATTTTTAATCCGTTTCTAATGTACCTTATAGTTTTGAAATCCTCATTAGTTGTATTTTATCAGAAAAATAGGCTTACATTTATCTTAGATTCGAAATCTTAAAGTTTTTATAAAATTACTTTAGTAAAGTTACTTTTACATATTAAATTACTTAAAACATGTAAAATCCATAACTAGTTCATTATCCATTTGTTTTCCAAGTTTCTTATATTTTTGAAATCAAAAAATATGTAATTTTAAGGAAAAATACAAAACATTATGTTCAAGTTTGAATTTATATAGTTTTTATAAACTTAGTTTTATAAAAACACTTTTATACACATTATCTCGTAAAAATCATAACTCCTTCGTTATTTATCGGATTTTCAAGTTTCTTATATGATTAAGATCGTCATGAGATGTACTATTTTTATACAATATAAAAATGAATTTTATTGGGTTTGAATGAACAGTAACATTTAAATGTTTAATTAACTTGTTTTATACACTTTTAAACTTAATAAAGTTACCACAAGTCCAGTAATTTATAAATTACATCCATTGTGTATAAATTAGGTCTTATACTTTGTGTCCATCATAAGAAGTCTATATTGTCCAAGAAAATTGTCCAACATATTTATTTACTTATCTAAACTTTATAATTAAATAAATAATCATAACTTGGCAAATAATTATATAAACTATCCATTGCTTGTAAATCCTTGTTTTAAACATATTAACATATTTAAAACATCATCTTAACCATAAAGAAAATAAATTCGTGTGTGTATGTACATGATTTCATTTTATAAACTTCAATAAGTAAACCTAGGTGATGATTTAACTATACACAATTATATCAAACATGAAATCAATACATTGAAAATATTAGGGTCTTAGATAAACCTTAGATGAGTGTATGATGAAAGTAGAACAAGATCAAACCCAAGAAACAAAACACTAATTCGAATTTTACAACTAGAAAACCCTAATTTAATAGAAACCATAATTTGATCTTCTTTCTTGCTTAACCCCTTAAATTACCAAACCAAGCTTCCAAGACACCTTGTATATGATTAAAAATAACCCTTGAATACTTGTAGCTTTGTAGAAATGAAATATATATGAAACCCTAACCTATAATTATTGAGCCGTGGGTTTTATTTGTAGGAGAGGGAGTTTGGAGATTTTTGCTAGTGAATAATGAGAGTGTAAGTGATATTTACCTTGGACTTGCTTCTTATAGCAAGTGGTTATGTAGAAAATAACCTTAAACATAAACCATGGGATGTAATGGTAAAGGTACTAGTTTGTAAGAAAATGTAAGCACTTCTCCTCCTCCCTATGCTTATGGATGGCCAAGATGAGCTAGAGGGTACAAGGATTGGACAATTACTAGATATATGTGATTTAAGGTACATCTTGTGAGGTTAGGAAGATATACTAGTGAGTTTTGCTATTTAACATGTGTATACAACACATATCCGGTTCTATGGCTTATTTTGAGAGTAAGTGAGTTAATTTTTGTATAGTGGGTATAATTGTGGGTATTGGTTTGAGTATAGATAGGTATAGGTACTTCCGGGTATGCCTAAATGTATTTTATAGCGAAACATAAGCGTTTTACGTAACCAATAAAAATAAAATATGAAAAGTTAATAATTATTCTTATAATAATTATATAACACTTGCTTGATATAAATTTTAACTTGTTTGATGTCCGTTTACGTTGAATGTTGATTTTTAGTTTACGCGATTTAACTATAGGATAATAATTAAAAGCGAACGCGTAAAACTCTAAAAATAAATAATGATAATAATTAAGTCAGGAAATAACCTAAAAATGAGAAATGTTACACTTCATGCACTATATCCTGTAGTAAATTCTCAACATCACATAAGCTCTATTCATTTATCTTTTAGACGCATATCGATTACTTATTATATTGCCAGACTTATAAAATATTGTTGCATTATTTGATCCACCACATGAGAACATGTCTCCTTATAACCATGTCTCGTCACAAGAGACTTCAATCTTTCCTTAGTTCCTTGCGTCTTCAAATCTTTTGGCCATTCATTTATACATTTGCACTTCTTGCAAATGTATTTCTTGCAAATGTATTTATTTATTTATCGACGTCGATTCATTACTTTTCGATTCCATATTCTACTAGACATCGTATTATATCATTTATTAAGATCTCATAGTTTTTCACGTACCCGAGGTTTTTCAATTACCTTCATGTCTAGTGTCTCTTTAGGAAACTGTTATGGGGTCTTTATTACCCCGATTCAACCATCTTAGTTTTCTTGCTCTATTTTATCTTTCCATTTGAGGAATTTTATTTGGAATCAATTAGTCTATCACGTTACAGACGTGCCATAGACTTACTACCAATCATTGGTTTTAATGCTGGGATACACATTATAATTAGAGCACTAGCAGCGTATATATTATCTAGTCACTTTATTTAGGTCACTAAACTTGTTTGTTTGGCAATTTCTATATCTAAGAATGAATTGTCCCATTTAACTCCAAGTTCATATTAGTGTGAGGATCAACATTTCTATTATTATTCATTCTAAATTTCTCACTGCTCATTCTTTTCCCCTGAATGAATTGTCAATTTCAACATCCCATTTTGTGCATTATGGTGGATTTACTATAATATATGACACAATTCTAATACATGGGAACTAGATGGTTTGTGACCAAAAACCGTTATAATGGGGAGAATTCGTTATAGCTTGTTGGCATGATGCGAATTTATGTTATATCTTTTCAAATCAAATGCCCCATAAAACTTATAGTATTGTTCTCATAATTGCTGGCTTTGCAATCAAGTGAAGACGTTTTATAAATGTTTCAACAAAAGCAATTCGCGTATGAACATGGGCTACATAAAGTTCAACACTTATTCCAATAATTTCCCAAACTTGGAAGTATTCATCAGCATTCTTAATAATTTATTAGAAAACCATGCTCACATCAAGCCACTAATCACGCCAATTTAAGTTGCGTATTTGATGATCATTTTGACAATGCATCGATTTTATTACCCAAAATGATCCACATGGTACATGTATAGGCCTACATACATGCCCTTTTATCTTTTCCAAAATTTTCAGAAATCAAGTCCTTATTCTTCATATTTAGTGGTGTAAGTAAATACTGAACTTCCATCGAGAATAATAAAAAAATAATCAAATCATCATTGAAGAACCCATAGTTACTTTAGACATTTCGCATCATTGACTTGGGATGATCCAACCGGTCATGCCACTTATTTAAAATAATTTGGCTCATAAACTTTGGTATACAGCCACATGTGTCTCAATTGCACTTGACTTTATTCACAAATTACGTAATTTAAAGAACTTAATACCACATTACAATCTCCAATAAAAGCTCTTTTATAACTTATATATAGTTCAAAATAGTGTTCACATTAGATCATGGCATTATCAACAAACAAAACATATTTCATATTAGTCAAGTTACACTATTTAGGAAGCATAGTAAAATTAATTGAACAAATATATAAAGGGAACAAAACTGCATGACATACTAAAGTATATAAAATTATTGATTCTAACATCGCAAGGATAAACAAGTTTCAACTTTTAACAAGCATAACGATAATATAAGTTTTGCTAGCTAATTTTACTTTCCATTGCAGTTGACGGTCGTCTATCATATTCATAAAACACACATATGGATAATTAAACCAATCACATTGATAATCAAAACCTTGGAACTTGTAAGCAGAGGCAACCACATTTGTTTAAAATTTTCTTAGATGCTTGTTATTTTACTCATTTATAGCTAACTATGTTAATACAAATATTCGCGCAAAAATAATATTTATATTTAATGATTTTCATGTTTTGATAATAACAAATATAATGTCATACTACGTAAAAGTTTACGTAAACAAGTTATTTAGTCGAAAGTTTACTTAACGACGACAAATCACTTAAGGTATGAATATGACATTATTAAACGTAGTTAATGATCAAAGAAAAATATTATCATTTCCATAAACATTTTCTAATCAAATGATTTAAGTTAACACATGATTAATTATAAGCTAGTTATATTAATCATGTAACATAAAATAAGATTAACCACAAGTGGAAACAATCTTTCCAAATCTTTCCAAATCTAGAAAATCTTTCCTTATTGGTGATAAGAAATATTTTGTTCTAGAAGAATCTAATAAACTAGTTTTATTAAGTACAAAATAATATTTTGTATAGATTTGGGGTTGATCATAAAATGACAAATGTTGTCCCAGCTCCACCCACGGATCCACCTAATACAAGGGACGGATCCAGCTTATGGTGGATCCATGAGTCGCAAGGACTAGCTGGCAGGGATAGATTTGAATTTCAAAGGCTTGCCTATAAATAGAAACCTTAAGCTTTCTTTTTAAACAACTCTTGACAAATATTTTTCACATACATCTTTTATCTCTTATATTCTTTAATCATTATACTTGTTACATAATCCATTACAAGTGATCAACTCATTCCACTCTTTAGTGAAGAACACTTACGAAGACGTCAAGCTTCAAGTGTTAATAGTTTAGTTGTGTCATCACATTTGTGATAATCATTCATCTTATATATCTTGTGTTGTGTGTTGTGTATATCATATGTGTATGATAGGTTAGTATTTAGGCCACAAAATACATAGTGCGTTAGATTGGTTCTATCTCGAAGTAAAACTCGGTATTTAGCTTAGTAACGGAAAAAGTGTAAGCGACATGTACGGTTTCTACCGCTAATGGGAGCTTGTTGAAATAGTTAAAGATAACTCTTAGTTGGGTACTTTAGGGTGTGGAGTAAGGTGAAGAGGGGTTCGTAGCGAACCACGATAAATCATTTTGTCATTGGTTTGATCTTTCTTCTCTTTACTTGTTTTTATTTAGTGATTTACTTAGTATTACTTATTGCATTGCTATTCATCACTTACTACTTATGTTAGGTCTTTTGAGTTCCATATCGACGAATCTAAGTTTTATTTTAAAATGGTAAAAACTATTCACCCCCCCCCCTTTTAGTTTCCACAATTGGTATCAGAAGCCAAGGTCGCCCAAGATCTTTAACGTATATTATACATTAAATCTTGAATCGATCTATAAATTCGGATAAATATCTAGAAGGGCAATCTATGCAAAGACCGCCTATTTTTGAAAGTGGTCATTTTATATATTGGAAAAATAGATTTGAAACTTATGTGAAAGCAAAAGGTTTAGATCTTTGGCATATTATCTTGAATGGTGATATTCCATCGGTTGCCAAAAATGAAGTTACCCAAATTTTAGAAGTTTTTCCTTTTAAAGAACAATCCGACGATCTTAAAAAGAAACTTGCTAAAAATAACGAAGCTAAAATGGTTCTTTATAATGCTTTACCTAAAAAGGAATACGAAAGAATTTTTATGTGTAAAACGGCTAAAGATATTTGGAAATCATTGTTAATCACACATCAAGGTAATAGCCAAGTAAAGGATAATAAAATTGATCTTCTTGTTCAACAATATGAACAATTTACTACCCTTGAAGAAGAATCTATTGATAGCGGTTTTGCTAGATTTACACTATTATTACTACTCTTAAAGCTCTTAATGAAGGTTTCTCTAGTAAGAACTATGTTAGGAAGTTTCTAAGGGCTCTACATCCTAAATGGAGAGCAAATTTCACTCACTAGCTCTTGACGAGCTTATCGGTAATCTAAAAGTACATGAAGTAGTCATGGAAAAAGATTCTGAAATCTATAGAGGCAAAAAGGAAAGGGTTAAGTCCATTGCCTTGAAATCTAATAAAGAGTCTAGTGATGATGAAACTTCGACATCCAGAAGTGATGACGAAGAATATGCTATGGTTATAAGGAACCTTAAAAAATTCTTTAAAAGAAATGGTAAATTTGTTAGGCAACCAAGAGAAGAAAAGAAGTCATTCCGACAAAGGGATGAGAGGAAAGGGAAGAGTGACCGAAATTGCTTTAGATGCGGTGATCCAAATCATCTCATTGGCGATTGTCCAAAACCATCTCGTAACAAAGATCAAAAGGCCTTCATTGGAGGTTCTTGGAGCGATAGCGAAAATGACGTCAAAGATAAAACTAATGATGAAACTTGTCTCGTGGCTCAATCATCAAATGAGGTAACTCTTAACTCTTCTTACTATAGTGATAACGCGTCTTCTCTTGATAATGATACTATGCAAATAAAATACGATAGCTTATGTGAAATTAGCCTAAAAATCATTAACAAGAATAAAACTTTGAAAACAAAAAGAGATCTTTTAAAAAAGGAAGTTTTAGAATTGAATGAGAAAATTAAAAAGCTTGAAAGAAGTAAATAATTTGATATCGCGTGCAAGTTATGTCAAGAACTCAAATTGGAAAACGCTAGATTTAAGGAAACTCAAGCTAAGTTTGTAAAATTTGATAAAAGCGCTAATTTACTAAGAGAAATGTTAGATAATCAAAAGTCATCTAGTTGTAAAGTAGGTCTAGGATTCAATAGTAATAAAGCGTCAACTAGCGGAACCAAACCTATAACTTTTGTTGGATCGTCCGTGATTCTCATCAATGGTGAAAAATTGACAACACGTTTTTAGTCCACCCATGTCTTCGAGATCGGATTTTGTCATTACTAGGAAGAAACTAATACATAATAGAATTGATGAGTCAAAGAAACCGTCTGTAAAACCATCACTCAAAAGCGGTATAGGTTATGTCAAAACCGAGTCTAGATCGAAAACACCTCCGCCTAGGAGAAATATCTCTTCTCAACCAACACTAGAACACAAAGTGTATTTGGCTACGCCAAAAAAGTATGACGATATACATATAGTCACACATGATTTTTCGAGTGTGTGTGACTAAAGGTCGCATGACTGTAGGGTACCTACGGTTATATTTTTGAGTTAGTGGTCGTATCGATTAAAAATCAGTGACCAAAACCTTAACATGTGTGACTAATTATGTACAAATTTAGTTGGATTAATCAGTATTAGTGACTGTAAACACTGTATATTCACACAGAGCATGTTTTTTATATTTAGTCGCATACAATTAAGCATAAAGTGGCCAAAAGTGTTAATAAGTGTGACCATATGGTGTTTAAAGTGAAGTAAAAGTGTATTTTGTGTGACTATTGTTGATCCAATGGCCACATGAATTTTATGTTTGTGTGGCCTTTTGTAATATTTAGTCACACAAAGCATGTTTTTTTGGGTATTTAGTCACATACAATTAAGCATAAAGTGGCCAAAAGTGTTAATAAGTGTGACCATATGCTGTTTAAAGTAAAGAAATGTGTATTTTGTGTGACTATTGATCATCCAATGGCCACATGAATTTTATGTTTGTGTGGCGGATCTGCCGACATATTTCCCGTAGGTATTATCAACCAGTATTACCCGCATATTTACCACAATATTACAAGTTACACCATTAATAAAATAGATCCAAATTGTGCATAATAGATTAATTCAAATTAAACTTTGCAAAATATCAATCAAACATTTGAATTACAACTTCAAGATAACAAAATATCTACGATGCTAATATCCGATATCCTACTACAAATATTTAATAGTTACTAGGTAGAAGGGGGATGTGATGATCCTCCAAGCATAATGTTTTGCAACTTTCTAAGCCTATTTTGCCATTTAAGACGATCCTCCTCTCCTGTGGATGAACAATTGTAGTCTTCTGTAGCAAGGCAAAGTACAACAACACATTGTACTATGGAAAACAAAGCTTGTTTTGCAATACCAGCAGATTAATGAGACGATTTAGCAGTTGAAAGAAGAGAGACTAGCAGAGCATCAAAACTCGCGTTTGGAAAAAAAAAAAAATTATAGATCGAAGAAATAAAAAGAAAATAATAAAACAATAAAAAAAAACAAAAAAATAAAAAAGAATAGCAGAGCATCAAAACTCGTGTTTGCAGAGTAAAACAGAGTAGCAAAAAAGTTTTGCAAAGCCTGCAATATACAATCAATGGATTAGTAATACAGGAACATTTATTCTCATGGAAAGTAAGTCCTATAAGAATATTAAGCAGTACTAGGAGAGCCTATCCTTGAAGCAATGAACTTGACTAAATCCAAGGCCTAGTTAGAGATTTATTTTTAACAATCAACCCCACAGTTAGACCAGACCTCCTGTCTGATATCAAGGTACAACAAAGTTCGAGGGCGAGAGCCATCATATGCAAGTCTCTGGTAAGTCAAAAAGCTATGATACATATTACTCTTTTGTCTTTAAGAAACAAGGAAACAAGCCTAGAAGTCAAGTACCAAAACTGATCAAAGTTGAAAGTTCCACTATGATAACTTCATAAGCAGCAGAACCAATTTTAAGGTACCCACTGTTGCCTGCCTTAATGCTTGGTTACTCTATTTTCCAAAAAAAGGAAAACAAAATCAGCATCGAATCCAAATTCAAAATTAGCTCCAATAACATACACTAAATTTCAGCAAGTATCAACACACATTTGCAGCGATTAACATATACTAAATGACCACAAATTTCAGTGATTAAGATGCATAAACCCCTATTCCAATAGCCAAAAACATAATCTATTAAAGAATGCATAAGGCTACAATATAGACCAATATAGACAAGTACCTTGGATTTCTTAAAAAGAGCATTATAAAAATATTTTTCAGCTGCTGTTTGTTCACAATATATCACCTCCATCTCAGCAGGTGGGAGAACTAATATAGGCATGCCGATCATAAACATGTCGGTCAAAAGGATGCTGCATAAATGATAGTCGAAAAGGATTCATAAATATGATTCCTAACCTGCCATCTCTGTCAGTGCTGAACTTAGTTCTTTTTAGCATTATTGGTCTTAAAATGTTTTGAACCAAACTTAACCCCCTTTCATCACTGTCCTCAAATGGTTTCTGGATTAGCTTGTTCCACTTGTTTAGATAAAGAAGCAATATGAGTGTACTAGAGGTATCATATTTAGTAAGTTGGGTAACATGTCATAAAAAAAATTTGTACTGAGTAAATGTCACAAAAATAACAAGTCAAAAAATCTGGAACAAATCACGTGTTACATTATTATAGCCTACCATATGTATGGAAAATAGCTAAATAATCAAAAGATAACAGATGGGTATATCATCCACCAAAATAAACCCAAACTCGTGTCTACAAAAAGTATAATGTGTGCCATCAAAATGCGGGAAAAAAAATCACATACACAATAAGATATTATGCAAGATACTAATTCCATAAGGCGGAGAAGAAAACAACAAAGCTAAATGGGTCATAATCATATAAGTGTTTTAATCATATTTAGCATACTGATAAGTTATAACTCATAATTTTGGACAAAGTAGTATCTGTTGGTTAACCCGAGTATTATTTTTCATTGTATGAATCATCCCGCTCAATCCATCCCATTTTGACCCTCTAAGAAGAGGTATCAAAGACTATACTAAAACCTAACATATAAGGTTTATAAAAAAATGTAGTAGAAATGATGGCCATACTTGGATAGGGGTACCAGTAAGACACCATCGCCGATTAGCAACAAGGGTAGCTGCATCCATGAACAAAAATGGTAACTTCGATTACAACTTACAGTACCAAATGCATTTTGTTATATTCTAACATATACAATCAGTTTCAACCTAAAAAAACCTTACTTTAACCCATTACAACCATAATTCAAGTGTCAAACAACCCTTTTTTAATTAAATTTAGTAATTATGAATTCTAACAAAGCTGTTTACATAGATCTAAAATCAAATAATCAAAATAGACTCAACAACTAACTATAGAGTTTAAAGATAAAACACAAGATCTGAAAGACAATACGATTTCAAAAATAAAATCAAAACCTTAGATCCAAAATGGTTCACCCGAATCGTTGATGATGGAAGATGGCGGCAGGGTATGGGGCGTGCATCTGAGATGGGGTAGGATAAGATAGTAGGAGTACCTGAGTGATTGGTTGAGGGTTGAATGAAAATGGAAAAGAAAAGTGATTGGATAAAGAGAGATGAGTGTGTTAGCCAATGGAGAAATAAGGGGGAAATTTTGGGGTTTTGATTTTGGGGAAAATTAGTAGCGGAAAGAAGGAGAGGGAGAATGAAGAGCTAAACTTTTGGGTTTTTTAATAGTTCTCAATGTAAGTACTCTACATTGAGACTGTTATGAATATATTGGTCACATATAATCACCTTAAATGTGGCCATAAACATAATTTAGTCACACATTTGTGATATGCTGTGGCTATTGTAAAGACATATAGTCACATGATCGTGCTAGAAGTAAATGTGACTATACACATTAGCTTTTGGCAAGCTAACACAAACTAAACTTTAAACACTCATATTAAGTTATGTGACCATATGTACTGGATTTTGGATATACTTAAATAATGTGTGACAAAAAGTTTAGTGTGACAATATATGACATTTGGTCATAGTGTTCAGGTGTGTGACATATATTTGTCACTATTTATATGTATATCATGACTAATGCTTCAACCTTACTTTTCATTTGTCACGCGTTCCAAATTCATATGTGGCTAATTAATTAGCAAAAGATAGCAGTCACCCTTAAATCATGTGTGACAAAACTTGACTATATGAATTAGACACATAAAAAATTACTTCATGTGACCATATATGCCATTTGGTCACAGTGTTCAAGTGTGTGACATAAATTTGTCACTATTTATATGTATATCGTGACTAATGCTTCAAGCTTACTTGTATTTGTCACGCGTTCCAAATTTATATGTGGCTAAATAATCAGAAAAAAAATTAGCAGTTACCTTTAGCCACATAAATGTTCGAATGTGTGGCAATACAGTTCTAATGGTCACACGATCAAAATTTCATGTGTGGCTAATTAGTAAATGTTGTCTATTTTGGTACCTTTAGCCACATAAATATGTGAATGTGTGGCCGTTCCATTTTGCCCATGTGTGACCAAATCCCAGATTTGTACTAGTGCAAGACACAACACACCTCAACCTAGAAGAAACTCTAGAGAACTTCTATCCTATGAATTAGAACAACCATCAAAGTCAAGGCTTTGTACATATGGGAAATTGTATCCCATTTCAATATCCCAATCAATTGCAACAAATGCAAGGGATGTACAACACTAACATTTTTGGACCCATAAGATATTAGGGATCAAACGCTTGAATTTGTTTTTGTTGAAATAGGTATGCTTGAGAACATGCTTAGAACCGGATGAGTGGATCAAAGATAGTGGTTGCTCCAAACATATGACCGGTAACAAGAGTTTATTCTCTACATACAAAGCATACGACGAAGGTAAGGTTGTTTTTAGAAGCAACTTAAAAGGAAAGATCACAGACAAAGGTACGATATCAAATGACTCTTCTACTATATCTAATGTAGAACACATAGATAACTTAACATTTAATTTACTTAGTGTCGGTCAAATTTGTGACAATAAGTGTCAAGTCTTATTCACGGAAGAAGGTAGTGAAATAATTAAGGATGGAAAAATCATAGGAAACGGAATTAGGAAAAAAGGTCTATACGTAATGAAATTAGGAAATAAGTCTCAAGACAAATTATGTCTCACCACGGTAGTGGATAATTCTACCTTATGGCATAGAAGACTTGGTCATGCAAACATGCGTTTAATTCAATCTTTGTCATCTAAAGAATTAGTTAGAAACTTACCTAAGCTAAAATATGATAAATATTTTTGTGATGCTTGCAAAATTAAGAAGCAAGCTCATGCAAGTCATAAAGCTAAAAATATGGTTTCCACTAAAAGATGTTTAGAATTATTACATATGGATTATTTGGTCCATCGGCAATTAAAAGCTATGGAGGTAATCTATATACCTTAGTAGTAGTAGATGATTATTCTAGGTATACATGGATTAGATTTCTAAAAACTAAAAATGAAGCTTTTGAGACATTTGAAATATTAAGTAGGAAAATTCAAAACCAACTAGGTAGTTCTATAATAGCAATTAGAATGGATCATGGTCAGGAATTTGATAATGAAGTACAATTCCGAGCTTATTGTGATGCACAAGGCATTACTCGTAATTTCTCGGCTCCACGTACTCCATAATCAAATGGGGTAGTAGAAAGAAAGAATAGAACCTTACAAGAGATGTATAGGAATATGCTTAATGAACAATCCATTCCACAAAAGTTTTGGTGTAATGTCGTTGATACGTCAACTTATATACTAAATAGAATATTAATTCGACCAATACTAGGAAAAACCCCTTATGAAATATTTAGAGGTAGAAAACCTTCTTTAGAATATTTTAAAGTATTTGGAAGCAAGTGCTTCATTTTGAATACTAAAGACTATCTAACCAAGTTTGACCCAAGGTCATACGAAGGTGTTTTTCTAGGATATTCTCAAAATAGTAAAGCTTATATAGTATTAAATAAACATACAATAAAAGTCAAAGAATCACTCAACGTGACATTCGATGAAAGTCCTCCTCCTATCAAATTATCACCATTGGTTGATGATGATTTTGGCGAAGAAGAAGCCATTAAAAAGAATACCAAAGTAGTAAATAATAATAATAATGAAGAAGATGAGTCGATAGAAGTTGATGAAATAGTTAACATTAAGGAGTCCAAGAATCATCCACTAGATCAAGTCATAAGAAATCTTAATCAAAGAACCTTAAGGTCTCAAGCCTAAAATCATAGTAACTTCTTTTGTTTTATATCTACAATAGAACCTAAAAATGTCAATGAGGCATTAAAAGATGAAAGTTAGGTTGTAGCCATGCGAGAAGAACTAAATCAATTTATAGCTAATGATGTTTCGGAATTAGTCCCTTTACCTATAAGTCAATCCGTCATAGGAACAAAATGGGTCTTTAGAAATAAATTAGATAAAAATGGTATAGTATCTAGAAATAAGGCTAGATTAGTATCACAAGGATATAATCAACAAGAAGGTATAGATTATGATGAAACATACGCTCCGGTAGCTAGGTTAGAATCAATTAGAATACTTCTTGCGATTGCTTGTGAAAATGATTTTAAACTATATCAAATGGATGTAAAAAGTGCTTTTCTAAATGGTTTTATAAACGAAGAGGTTTATGTTGCTCAACCTCCGGGGTTCATTGATTTTCAAAAACCAAATTATGTTTATAAACTTAAAAGGCTTTGTACGGTCTTAAGCAAGCTCCTAAAGCTTGGTATGATAGACTAAAAGCATTTTTGTTAAAACATGAGTATTCAATGGGAATGGTCGATAATACACTTTTTACTAAGAAATCAAAGTCACATCTTATCATTGTTCAAATATATGTCGACGATATTATATTTGGTTCCACGAGTCAAAGCTTGTGTGATGATTTTGCAAAAATTGTGCACGATGAGTTTGAGATGAGTATGATGGGTGAGTTGAACTTCTTCTTGGGTCTTCAAATTAAACAAATGGGAGACGGAATATTTTTCAATCAATCTAAGTACATCAAGGAGATGTTAAAGAAGTTCGGATTGGAAGATTCCAAACCAACCAAGACGTCGATGTCAACGGAGATCAAGCTCACTAAGGATGATGAGGTCGACTCCGTGGATAGCTCTAAATATCGAGGTATGATTAGTAGCTTACTTTACTTAACCGCAAGTAGGCCCGATATTATGTTTAGTGTTTGCTTATGTGCTCATTTCCAAGAAAATCCTAAGACTACCCATTTAGAAGCCGTTAAGCATATATTTAGGTATATTAGAGGAACTACACACTTAGGATTATGGTATTCGAAAGGAACCAGAATAGAAACTATAGTTTATGCCGACTCTGACCACACGGGTGATTACGTTGATCGTAAAAGCACTAGCGGCGTTTGTACGTTTATGAGATGTTGTTTGACATCTTGGTTTGCTAAGAAACAAACGGCCCTTATTATCTCCAAGACCAAAGCCCAATACGTCTCCACCGGGAAGGCATGTCAACAAGCACTATGGATGAAACAAGCTTTCATCGACTACGACATACGCCTCGACGACATTCTGATTATGTGTGACAATAAAGGCATCATCGACTTAAGTAAAAACCCCGTATAACACTCTAGAACTAAACATATAGAAATACGTCATCACTTTCTACGCGATAACGTCCAAAAGGGCAACATTTCTATCGAGAAAGTTGCATCCGAGGATAACATAGCCGATATATTTACTAAGCCTTTAAAATGTGAAGTATTTAGGGTGTGTTTGTTATGAGGTATTTGGGGTTGGGGTTTGATACTAAAGTTATAATGATTGTTTGGTAGAAGGGTGTAGCTTTTAATATTGGGGATGATGACCATATACTCGACATTTTGCAAATACCTACCCATCTGTCAACTTTGGTACTAAAGCACTGTTTTCTTTTTGAAGTATGTCACTGTTTAATTTATTTTATTTGTATTCTTTTATCATGGTGGATCCAATATAGCATTTATCTCTTTTCTTAATAATTTAAAAATCAAATAAGTTAAATCTAAATCTTATTTCTACTTCAAAACAAACATTCTTTTTAAAACCCGTATATATTCTTTGAGTCACTTGTCATTTAGACATGCATCTTATCACAACCCCACAAGTGAACAAAACGCCTCCTTAATTATTTAAGATTAGGATTAGGAATGATGGAACTTAACATGGATAGTGATTCTCCATCATCTCAAAAATAATCGTAAACGGAAATCTAATGAAGTAATTAATCATTATTCAAAAGATATTAATTCCCGTTACAAGTTCCAATTACATAACATCTTATTGTGAACATAATCGAGATTAGAATTTTAACTAGATAAATAAAATATTAATAAAACGACCATAGATATTTTCAAAATCTACATGTATGGTCAATACATGAAATTACGAAATCGATTGATAAAGATGAAAAGAACAATCATCGAATTGCAACTTACACTTTTGTTGATGATGCTTTGTTAAGTCTAAATGTTCATAAATGATTGTGTTATTAGTAATGGTCAAACTTATGCTAAAATATAACACATTCCTAGTAGGATTGACCACGTTGAAATTCCATCGATAAATTCACGACAAGTTGCATGATTCACTCAAAACTTGGACGTCGAATCCAAAAATTATAACACATACTCCTAATAGGTAATATAACATACTTCAATTGACAAAAACACAACATCTCATCTCAATTTGCTTGAAAATCAACTTTGTCCATATTTTTGGACAACTGCGAATCACGGATCCACCATATGGTAGATCCGTACGTTGTTTTGGTGGATTAGTATATCAGCAGGGTACCCTACATTTAAATTGTTAGACCGCTTGCCTTCTCCTCCAATAATACACCACCACCTACCTCTCATACCACCCAAGATTGAGCATTCCCGCCAACATCATTTCAAGCTATAATTAAGATAGATCCATATATTTCAAGACATCCATAATCATAATTATAAGTTTTTCTTTACTAAATCTTTCACTTGAAACACTTATTTTTTTCTATAAAAGAACAAAGATTTGAATCAATAGATTAACTTGTTTTTCCATACTTGGAATTCACATTTAATGTGATTCGGCAATAATCAAATTTTCATTAAAAACCCAAGTTTGTTTCTTTAACTAAGAAACTCTCACAATTAGAAATTTTTCTAAAAAGTGTGTTGTTCTATCTACATTAGTTTAAAGTACAATAAAAATGATTACCTTCTTCAAATTAAACCTTCAAGATTTATAATTGATGTGTTATCTTGACTCATTTAAGAGATAAAGCAAAAATGAAGATGTGTGATTAACTACATCATGTACATGAATCACATACATATATCATAACTTATTTTCAAACATACTTATCTATATTCTAATTATAAACTTACTAGGTTCAATTATTCTTGGAATGATGAAACCCAACTACAAAAGAACCAAAGCCTACATACCAAAAATCCATCACCAAAGGTCTACTCCAATCAATGCCAACATCTCTTCTAAAACCCTTTGAAATCGCTTCATTCATGAAGGAAGACACATTGAATCCTCCTTCACCTTTAGCAACGACATCGTTGATCAATTTAAATCCATTCAATTTGATTGTCTCCTCATTTTAAATGGTCATATTTGTCCTCGTTTCATCATCGAATTCTATCGCAAATTCCAATTAATTCCAAATGTACGTGATATGTCTTTTTCGATTGGCTTCACCATTCGAGACAAAGATTTCATAATGTCACTTGAAAATTTTGGTCAAGTCCTTCAAATTCCATACAAAGGAACATGTATCTTCTCAAAGGAATGTTCATTGGAACTTTTGAACACTACTCGTGAAAAACACGTCTCTTATCAAACTAACCTTCCAAACATTAGAGATGTCGTTCAAAACATGTGCATTCCATCAAGTCATCAAAATTACTCAAATCCTACCATTATCCTCCGAGATAATCTTCCTCCCAACATCAAGGATTGGGAACTCATCATTCGTGAGAATGTCATTTGTGTCAACACTCACAAAATCTCTATAGATGCATGCTCTGCCATCATGCTCTATCATCTCTATAGATGTATGCTCTGCCATCATGCTCCATTAATAGGAAGAATGAGAATAAGAGGAATGAGAGTAAAGTAGTTAAGCTTGACATACCTTACTCACCATCATTGGTGGAGAGCTCAAACCAATCATCTCCTTTGCTAGCATAGTGTTCATCCGGGGATTAATTTTAAATTAGACATAACTTACTCTCTAGGAATCATGAATTGCTATTTTAGGATAATATTATGCTATCTTAATGAATACTAGTAGTATCTTTTGCGTTAAACTATGATATCTTGGACAAAATGTATGCTAATGAATGTTAAGCATGCTTTATTTGTGTTAGATATAAGTTTATCTTTGTTGAGGGAACTTCATTACATTTGTTGGTCATTTATATGGCTTTTGTGGACCCACGGATCTACTATAATCAAGATTCATGACATTATAGTGGATCCGTAGGAAGTGAAATCAGACAAATCTATCCACTTTACTTTATCCTCTATTATTTGTGTTCATCCTCTTAAACCTTAGGATAAAATACCTCCTCCATATAATCTAAAAATTCTTCATGTCAAAGCATACACTCCATGTCTTTTATAAGACATACTATCACAACCTCATATTCAAAAGTCAAATGTCTATATCCTCAAATGACTCCACACCTACAATCAAAATGAAAATCATCCAAGAACATCTCTCAAAACACAAGTCGGATCAAATTGATCCAAATGCTATTCCACCTGAAGCCTTAGAATCAAGACAATCTCATTTTCACCTCGTGATATGTCAATGTTGTAGTAACTCACAATGTGAAATTGGTTTACTATTACGTGAAATGCATCTCATGTTCAAGTATATTCAAGAACATACTCCACAAAATAAAAAAACCCTCTCTCCACAACAAATTTGATCATTTAATCCCAATCACCAACCACAACCCTCATCTACACATATGTAGATGTTGTACCAACAAAGTTAATCAACTTCAAAGCCTACAAGAAGGTGTTCATTTCATTTGCTCCTACATCCAACATCATCTTGGATCTTCAAACCCACCATACCTTCCGCACTAAATCCACTCGTATGGTACCTCAAACCCTTTGGATTATAAGGAAGACAATATTCTATCCCATGATTTAGGATTTTTAGTTATTTTCTTTTCTCTTCGAGTTCAACTCTCTTGTCTTATGGGCTTTAATGCCAAATTTTATGTTTTATTCCTTATAATGGATTTAACATTATTTTCTTTTGTTGTGTTGATGATAGATGCTTATTGCGTTAAATGTATATGTGTTAATATGTAGTAGTCATATATACTTTTGTTTGTCTACTAACTTTGTTTTGTAGCACGCATCTATAGCTCAATTCATTGGTGCCCCAAGCGAGGGGGAGTATACACCAAAGGGGAGCACTTGCAACTTAGTCGTTATTTTTTACTTTGCATTCGTAACCAAGTGACTTAGCATTCATCAAAACAAGACTCTCAAGGACCACATCTACAACACTTTTTGCTTTGACAAAAAGGGGGAGAAGAAATGTAAACTCATCTACTAAATACTTATTTAGTAACTTTTAAATAAGCGTGAGTTTATATTTTGTCATCATCAAAAAAGGAGAGATTGTTAGTACAAATATTCGCGCAAAAACGATATTTATATTTAATGATCTTCATGTTTTGATAATAACAAATATAATGTCATACTACGTAAAAGTTTACGTAAAAAAGTTATTTAGTCAAAAGTTTACTTGACGACGACAAATCACTTAAGGTATGAATATGGCATTATTAAACGTAGTTAATGATCAAAGAAAAATATTATCATTTGCATAAATATTTTATAATCAAATGATTTAAGTTAACACATGATTAATTATAAGCTAGTTATATTAATCATGTAAGACAAAATAAGATTAACCATAAGTGGAAACAATCTTTCCAAATCTTCCCAAATCTAGAAAATCTTTCCTTATTGGTGATAAGAAATATTTTGTTCTAGAAGAATCTAATAAACTAGTTTTATTAATTACAAAACAATATTTTGTATAGATTTGAGGTTAATCACAAAATGACAAATGTTGTCCCAGCTCCACCCACAGATCCACCTAATACAAGGGACGAATCCAGCTTATAGTGGATCCGTGAGTCACACGGACTAGCTGGCAGGGACATATTTTAATTTCAAAGGCTTACCTATAAATAGCAACCTTAAGCTTTCATTTTAAACAACTCTTAATATTTTTCACATACATCTTTTATCTCTTATATTCTTTGATCATTATACTTGTTACATAATCCATTACAAGTGATCAACTCATTCTACTCTTTAGTGAAGAACACTTACGAAGACGTCAAGCTTCAGGTGTTAATAGTTTAGTTGTGTCACCATGTTTGTGGTAATCATTCATCTTATATATCTTGTGTTGTGTGTTGTGTATATCATATGTGTATGATAGGTTAGTATTTAGGCCACAAAATACATAGCGTGTTAGATTGGTTCTATCTCGAAGTAAAACTCGGTATTTAGCTTAGTACCAAAAAAAGTGTAAGCGACGTGTACGGTTTTCTCCGCCTAAAGGGAGCTTGTTGACATAGTGAAGATAACTCTCAAGTTGGGAACTTGGGGAGTGGAGTAGGGCGAAGAGGAGCTTCGTAGCCGAACCACTATAAATCATTATGTCATCAGTTTGATCTTTCTTATCTTTACTTGTTCATATTTAGTAGATTACTTATTTACTTATTACATTGCTATCATATACACTTGTGTGTATCTTTTGAGTTCACATAATGTCACACCCCTAAAATATCAGAGTATAATGGCAACCAGGGGCATGTGACTTCATGATTATCATATCTCTAAGTAATACAAAACGACCTCTATATGAGACATTTAGAAAATAGATAACTTGCATTAGGAAATAATAAATTGTTTTAACATTGAGCAGAAGCATAAATCTGGTCACAGACATGACAACATTGTTTTTAGATAGTACA
>BQNB010054865.1:6939-30411 GCA_026074375.1 Tanacetum coccineum | reverse complement strand
TGACCCAAGAGCATGGAGTGGCATGGACTCGAAGATGGCTGAACTTTTATCATTCAAACATGATGTTTTAGATTTTGGGACGTGCATTTTGTAAAAACTCTGAATATAATGAATGATAACTAAATTTTTCCAACAACGTCTCTTTTGAGTCGTTTTCTATGATTATGATTGTTGTATCCATGAAGTAATACCCCAGATTAGCTTCTGCTGCTATATTGTAAAAATAGGGGTGTTACAAATTGGTATCAGCGCCATGCCAAAACCTTAACTATAACCACATTTTATTTTTCAGCCATCAAATTCCTCCGTGCCACTACATTCCGGAACAAGTACGTAAAGATACATATCTATTATACTATTACATAAATAACTTATGTTATTTACAAACTGGGTTGTTATTAGAACAATGTCTTCTCCCAACCGCTCTACTTCCGATCTTGAGGATGCTTTTTCCTCTATGAATATTCTTAACTATACTTCAGTCTCATCGGATTATTTCCCAGCTTCATCGGAAAGCAGATCTTTTAACTCTTTAAGAAACTCTACAGATAATATAATCCCATCAGTATTCTCACCTTTCTATAATAATCCTTGTTTGAAGGAAGTACAATAAGCATTTTATGCTCAGAAATTCCCTATTTCATCACCAGATCCTATTACTCCACCAACTATTTTAACTCCATCTCCGGTAATACCACCATCATTACTATTTAATCCTCGATATTTCTTTATTCCTAAAGAACTATTACTACCTAGGAAGCAAATCCATTCTCCATGTTCTTCCTCAACTACGTTATTTAATTCATCTCGGAATCAAACTTGTAATTTGGTATCACCGTCTTCCTTAGTTTATACTTCTATCCCTCCTCAAGTATTTGAAATAGGAAAATGTTCAGATAAGATGTATCTGAAACATCATGAGAAACAAGTCGAAGATATCTTGAATTATTTAGATGAACTCTATCTTCACCGCATTGAGAGAATGGAAGAAGGACGTATAAATGGTAACGAACTGAAGACTGAACTCAAGGAAATCCGTATTCAGATTGTCAAACTTCAAAAGAAGCGGTTAGGGCAAAAGGATAAGATTGCCTTTGCTCACTACAGAATTTCCAATCTTGAACGAATCATTGAGAAAATCCAAGCTCGTCACCAAACAAATCAGGAAGATCTTTAGGATGTCATCTACCAACTCAGAATCAACAAACTCTTAGACTAGTTATAGCTTTATCCTAAGCCACGGGATGTGTGGTATAAATAAAAACGCTTGTCAAATCTTGACTATGTACAGTGAAAAGGCAAGTTATTTATAAAGGCAATCCCGTTTCATACCTTATTTTTCCAACTTATCTCTCTTTCATCATCATTTCCACCATTTCGTCATTATGTCCGTATTGATTTATCATAACCCGTAAGTGCTTAAAAAATTCAAAAATAAGCATTTTCGCTTTAAGCAATTTTTAAGCTTCACATCTCTTTTTATTACTTTTCAAAACTTACGATATCATTCATACTACGTAATCATCTATGTTAACTAGAATGCCTCCCAAAAGGACGTCATCATCTGAAACACCAGACATATAACTTTTGGATTACCAGCCGCAACTATTAATGATGGCATCATTCCCTCAGCTCTTGAATAGTACAAAACATAACTTCTGCCATTATGGCAACTTCCAACAATTCCTATAGGAGACAGCTGAACCCTTAGAAGAACTTCCTGTAGCAAAAAGAGTAAACTACAAGAATTCATAAACTGTCAACCTTAGCACTTTAAATCACAAAGGAGCTGTTGACCTCATTCACTGGTTAATGAAACAGTACACAAAGACTCCGAATCTCAGCTCTTCATAGCAAGTTAGCCGAGGAAGGACAGAGAACATTTGCTACAGTTACTTTAAACTGATGATGCCCTTGTCCTGGGTGAATGCCACATGCCCAACCCATATGGGAATAGAGCAAGCTAATCAAATCACCTTGACTGAGTTATAAAAGGCCGAACTGACATAACAAAGTACTGTCCTCGAACTAAGATCAAGAAAATAGAAGATGAATTTTATGGTCCAACTGTAAATGAAGTAAAACTCAAACATATATAAGAAGATTTCCAAGAATTAACAATCTTAAGGCCCCAAACGATGGTGCCGAAATTCTGAAGAAACTTATGGAAGCTTTCATCGGGACTACCGCAAAGCATATGAAGGAAAACGTTACGCCATCGAAGGCCTCAAAAACTATAGAGGAAGCCATCAACATATCCCAGAGGTTAATGGATCAGATAATAAAGCGTGATTCCGTGCAAGAAACCAATGATCACAAACAAAAGCTTAAGGATAAAGGGAACATCGTCAACAACAACAACTATCAGAATAACTACAACAATAACAACCGTAATGATATTACCACCGACAGCAGTAATAGAAGACAAAAACTTTCAAGATTATATACTGCCAACCACGGATATACTGGAAACCATCCTTTGTGTGAAAGATGCACCCTACATCACATAGGTCCTTGTACTGTCAAGTGACAACGGTCAACTTAACAACTACGAGTACTATCGTCACACCTGAGCTCAAGAACTAGCAGAAAAAAGAAACAACCACTAGAAACAATCGACAAACTATCCGTACCGTTGTAATGCCTGTGTGAAAAAAGGACATTATGCTAATCAGTGCTCAATAATCAAACAACATTGGTCCACATGGAAAACAATTACTTAGGGATGAGTTTTAATTTTGTTCACGTTTAGGATTTCTACACACAAAAACAACTCACGAGATATCAAAACTCTCAACAAAATCTCTTTCAATCTGAAAAACCCCAATCATCAAGCACAAATCCCCGTCTTACACATCTCTAAAACACATCTATACAACATACCGCAAGATAAGATAGCATAAGTATCAACCTTTTAGAGTTTCATATGTAAAATTTATCCATGAATTAATAAATTGGGATAATATCCATTACAAATTGTATCTCTGGTGGTATCAAAACTCGTCAATTCTATCATGTTCAACTCTGAATACTCTCCTCATACCTTTGAAACATAAATTATCATCCTCGATTATATGGGCGTTAGTACCATCAACATCTCAATATTTATCTAACAATTCATGATCCAATCATTTTTCTACACTTTGCCCATATCGTGTTTTTATACCTTACTGATAAGACGATTTATGATCATCTCTTGAAAATGTAGACTTATGTCACTCTTCATTTGAATAAGGAAATTATAAATCACCGAACTAATGAATTATATAAATTCTAGTTACAAGAATTGGAACCGCTTCCTTTTTTGTATATGACTAATTATAAATAAGTAGGCTTTAAGTATATAACGATACTAACAAACAATTTCCTTTTAATCCGATATGTACAAACGAATTCCTTAAGCATTATCATTAATACCTTCAGTATCAATATTACCGTATCATTATTATGTTTCATTTATAAAATCTATATATCTAACGTAAATTGGCAACTCTCTTACAAATTCATAATCATTCCTTGACATCAACTTTATTCCATGATCTCCTATCAAGAAATTCTCTATTATATTCTGTAACCTAATAGCAAGGAAACACACAAAAGCTATACAATTCCAAATGATATCAATACCCCACTATGTATGGATAGTTACAAAGACTTGTGATAGAATTCTATTCATGTGACTTTTAAGGTTAATGAATAAGAATCTTACGATCACAAGTAGCACAGCAGAAGCATGTAGGCCCATAACCCCAGTTTTCATAAATTCAAAGTAGTTTCATCACCCGTTCTATCAGAAAATGAAGAAATTTCTATGCTGTCATCAAGTAGGTGTAATCTGGACAATAATGAAGATATGTGAAAAGGAGGTAATAATAATTATGGTGCGCAACATAATTACTATAATGCATCACTCACGGTGATTTGTGACCTTCGATTTAACAGAAAATTCATACCAGTACCTCACTCTCTCAACAAACCACCACCAACTAATCGAGTGACATCCTAGTCGCAACAGTCTCAACATCTCATATCCAGAGACCAATCGAGCTTCCCAAGATCAAAAAAGCGCTTTCGAGTGTGAGACACATACACACCACACCACCCACCTCCCATCCACTCAACTCCACTTCAAACATCATAAAGACTCTCATCCACAATTCAGCGCTACCTTCAAAACACACTATTATCACACAATTGAGACTCACAGAGAACACACCCATCTAGTTACGAGCGAGACCACTGTCACTTCACTCTCACCATTCTCGATCACACAACACTACTCCACATACGCAACGTCCCAGAAGTAACATCTCAATAGACCCCAACTACATTGATAGCCGCACTCTCATCCCCACACAACCAGCGCGTGCTCTACTCAATTGCGATACACCTACACTAACCGCTCTCCGCTCTAATACACTAGCCTCGCCCAATCCACCATCACCACAACACCCATCACCTCTCTCCTACCCACAAATCACATCAGAATTTTTTACACACCAGCTACTCACACATGTATAGCGCCTATGACGAATCTACCTCTCAATCGACCTACACAACTTAAATATATACCGACGAGACACCTACACACACGACATCACTAGACTAAACCGCTATCTCGTTTTAAAGCCATCACTACTAAACACCACCCAGCTATCATGAAGGTTCTCCGTACCTCACTCTGCGTCTGCACCCAAAATACCCACTAGCAACCAAACAACACTACACCACAACCCTACAAGCAATAATGACAACGTGCGCAACATCTTCACACAGACTTAACAACACACTCCATCCATTCAATTCCTCTATCCAACAGAGCATCTCCATCACACACACGCGTCCCAATAGACTAAGCTCAAATCAGCATTCACTCCAACACTCAACAACCACCACTCTCTTCACAACTCACATATGCGAGCACGTACATCATAACACATCTCTCTGCTTGTAGTCTAGCCAATTCTAACTCCACTCATCTCACTCAACATAGCCAAACTTCACTGTAACACTAACAGGCACCACTAACCTAATTAACACACTACACCAAATCCGTCAGATCAAACCTTACCCTACATTACAACCTCATCTATCCTTAACTATCACTCACATGCCAAACATGCGTTCTCTCTTTTCTACACTCCCCTCATAATCCCTACAATTAAGACAAAACACAGACCTTACAAACCCTACCGCACACTACACACACTAGTACGCACACACACAACTACGCTAATAGTTCCTACACAAACACCACTCGCCCTCACTCTCTCACTAGTCTAAACTCTTCTTCATCATCCATCATCTCATCACTCGCCAACTCACTAATACTCTCAACCTTACGAGTCATGTTCTGCACACCAACGCTCACTCTATCTACATAGCACACTCCCGCGACAACTCAACTAATTCTCACATCATTACAATGTCGCATAATCCACTACACACACTTTAGACAACCCCACCGCCCGCACAACCTCCCCCGACCCATTACACACCACAGCCATACCCTAAGACAACCACTACGCACACCTACACAACTGACACTACTATCATCTCGTCTCAAACAACCCGCTTCATCTACCACACTTATGCTTTCTACTACTTCTCCAAACATTCTAGCGCGCATACTCACTCTGACTCCATTGAGTCTCTCACTCATCACAGACACACACAATCCTCTCAGCCCTACCCATAAAACACTATCAGTACGCATTCTCACAAACTACTCATCTCACACACAACCAATCAGAATCTCACATATCATTCATTCTAAACGACGCAAAAAATCAACCTTATGACCATTACAAGTGCACAACCTACTGAAAGCACACCTCTCTACAATACACGCATCACACACTCTCAAATATCACACACATATTATTCCACAAAATCTGCTCGCACTTCACATCTTTCATATCAATACTCTCCTTTCTTCACGCAAATCCACGCTATAGACGATAGAACACCAAACACCAAACTCACTCTCGAGAGACACACTCTACATACACTCAGCGACCTTATCGTGCACATAGACAATGCTAGTCATAAACACACTGAGGATCTATGAGTTTCACAACTGTATAACATAGGCTACTTATGCAGATATCTCAAGCATGGACAATACATAGCAGCAGTCTAAGATGATACAATTATCTCTACAGAGACAATTGTGATATCAGTACTAAGGGAACTTATCTTGCCAAAAGCATCCAAATCCATCCATAGCCTAGGGTATTACAAACTGATTTTGATTTAAAGTAAGTTATTGATTAAGTGAATCAATCTAAGCTTAGAGAACTTAGATGAGCTTGAAATGAGCTTATAACAAGCTTAAAACAGTAACAGCTTATTTAAACAAAATTTTGTTTAAAAGCAAGCGTAAGAAAGTAAAGTGACTATAATAAGAAAAAACATGACTTCTATTTAATAAATAGCTGATTACAAATAGTGAAAAAAGGAATTACATTTAGTAAACAATAAGCTAAAAAAATTTAAAAGAAAAATTACATAAGCTAAATAAATAAGCTAAAAATATAAAATCTATCTAACTCCGCTAGCTCCCTTCTGTGTGTGAGAGATGTCTTGTATTTATAGTTGAAGAGAAGCTCTAGGTTCTCTCAACATGCTTCCTCAAGCTTTGATTCGTCCGCTTCCTTTAATGCCAATATTGGATCCATTGTTTAAGGGCCGATGATCAAATAAGTGAGCACACGGATTGCCAGCGTGGCAATCCGTGTGTTAGAGTACTTGTGCTTCTTTAGCAAAGGATTTAGTGTAAAATTTCCATTCCTTGTGTGTTTCCTTGACTCCACGTGCCATACCCTTGTCCTGGCTTGACCAATGAAAGAGCTTGACGACGTCTAACATTTCCGGCTCATAGCTTAGTACTCGAATCTTGATGCCACATCATCAATTTGAATTAACCCTTTGATTTTGACGGGTAATTGATTGAAGAAGATGATGAACAGTAAAAAGGGACTCGCGTCCTTTTTAACTGTATTTGAACGTTAGGTAAGTTTGACCCGAGTATTTGGGTTGTTGACTTGGGCCTGAGTTTTAATAATAAAGGATTGGGCGGATGAAATGGTTTTAAAGATTTTTAGTTATAAGAGATAACGACCGTTATTTGTTTAATAAAAAGGGGATAACAGTGTGAGGGTTTAGGGTTATTTTTTAATTTGATTTAACATCAAGGGTATTTGTGGTATTTTCAAGGGTTTTGTCTTCTTGTGGTTGACCAATGTTGACCAAGAGTTGACTTTGTTGACCTTTTGCTAGATACTTCCGGCTCTTTTGCACTCTATCCGTTCTCGTGTCTGTGTTTGTCCGGTTTTGACCATTTTCTTGTGATCTTTGCAATATCCTTACCTACATATTCACAAACGACAAAATACACAAATACAAGCATAATTTGCATTATTTAATCATTTAAGGGTCATTTTTGATATAGAAAGGATATGTGATTTTTCACATATAAAATTCCCCAAACTAAGTGATTGCCGTGTCCTCACGCAATATTATATGCCCTAAAACCAAATACCTTAAAACCTCCCCAAACTAATCTTATGAAAAGTAGCAAAGTCTTTTGTGGGGGAAAGTTAAGAAATCACAAGTTATAAAACACCCCATTTTCCCATTTTTCAAAACTTTTTCCATTTTTATGATGAATTTTTTTAAATGAAAATCAACTAGAATATTCCGACTTTTGTTATTTTCATACCTATTAGGGATCATAGAACAAGATGCATTTCGATCTGAGAATGCCCCAAAAAAGGATAAATTCATCGTTCCTGACTTTTCACTTGCTCCAAACCAAGCTTAAAACGAAATCACAACTAAATATCAGTTAAAATGCTAACACTACTCATATTTACAACTTGTGAACTTTTTACTCCCGACAATTATTATATCTTAAGGAGATGTCTATGTTCGAATATCAGCCTGGGATCGAACATTTGGCAAATACTATGCTTCAACGTTCACCAGAGAATAATGAATTTAAAGCGAGATCATCCCATTGTAAACGACTATTCCGTACTCGGCACATCCCAACCATATGCTAAGTGACATTCTTTTGACACCCACAGAGAATAGTATCCGGACTCCACAGACCTTATGTTTTCAAAACACTCTCAGGTTACCCATATAAACATAGCTTTAAAATAGAATAGTCAAAGTTCAAAAACATATTTAAATTTAACAAAAAGATATTTATTTATTAATTCACACTTAAATATTAAACATTTATGCAATATGTTAACCCTCGACCTTTTAGAAGGCTGTAACATCGGTTAGAGCTGGCAAGATGCAATAACTTTTATCAGTCTTAGGGATTTTTATTCTTCATATGTGCTTTCTTAGAAGACCTGCCACATCGTTTTGTGAGCTGGCAATAGGCAGTAAAACTTTTATCATCCCACCACCTTTTATTATTTTACATATTGATATAAATATATTATTTTAAATAATATATACAGAGACTCTTTTTGAAAAAATCAAGTATAAATTTGAAGTAAGACTAAAGTATTTGCATACACTACATAAAAATTGGTTGATTTAAAGTTTTAACTCAAAATAGCACGTATATTAGTACGGTTAAGAGCTTAGGGAAAAAAAGGTCCACAAATTACATACATGAGCTCTTAAGATTTCCAACTAATCCTTGCTTAGCATCCAACTCATAGTCTCAACTCGACTCTTTTTTGTTCCTTCTCGAAAATCGCGAACGGCTTGCCTAAAAAGTTAAGGAACAAGCTAGAGCTCAACCCCTGCTCGATCGGGTTCAAAATTAATTCTTATTCTACCCAGTAGGAAAGTTTAAAATTATGACAAAACACATATTTTAATTTTGAAAATTTTAAAATATTTCGATTATTTTTTCAATTTTGTTCGGAAAACGGGGTACTGAGAACAACGGACAAAGGAGGTAAGATCATAATCGAAGATATATACTAACCTACATACTAAAATTAAAACATTGTCCTCAATGTTTCCTAGCCTAAGACTTAAAAACCCCATACTAGAACTCAAAAAGTCGAATGCATAATCCAAGCGTGAAGAAAGTATCAAACAAAAATCTTAAGCTGTTTATCAAGTATGCTAAAAGATAAATATTAGTCGATAATAATCTTAGGATATCGGATTTCCCTAAACTAATGGCAAGCAAAGGCTAGGAAGCTCGAGTGGACCGGGACAAAACACCGAACACGAGAGTTTTCAAAAAATTTTGGGGTCAATCCTACAAAAATCACAAACACAAACAACAAGAATCGGAAGAGTACAAGCCTCCTCACATCACAATAGAAATAAGAAAGAAAATAGAAGGATAAGCATGGGGTGCCTCCCACGAAGCGCTTTGTTTTTTGGTAAACATAGTCCATATGCTTGACTCGACAACCCCCAATCCTTCATTCCTTAGAGAAAGTGTGGAGATCCTGGACTACCTTGGGTGGTAAATCCCCTCCGAAGTAATGCTTCACACGATGACCATTCACCTTAAAGTTTGGACCATCGGGTTGAGATAACTCAATGGTTCTGTATGGAAAAACTTTGGTGATGGTGAAAGGTCCTGACCAACGAGTTTAAGCTTTTCTGGAAATAACTACTTACGACGAGAAGTTGACGAGTAAAACTCGATCACCAAACATTAAAAATCGGTTTGTTTAATTTTTTGAGTCGTGAAGCTTCTTCGTCCCTCTCTATTATAAATCAAAGAATTCTCCATAAGCTTGATCACGAAGCTCATTAAGTTTTATTAAGTTGAAGAGCTCCCGGTGATCCCCCGCGGTTTTACGATCGAAGTTTCGTCATGTATCAAAGCCTAATATGCTTTAATGCTCTAACTCGATAGGTAACTTGCAAGACTTTTTGTATCCTAACTTTGTAAGGCGTACAACCAATAGGTGTCTTAAAATCGGTACGAAATGCCATAAAGCTTCATCTAGTTTGTCGGACACGAGGCACTGTTTTCTCCCACCGTCCTTTCTAGAATACTTCAAGCCTCGATTGGATAGCTCCATTGACCCCGAATCGTTTTTGTAGGTGAATAGGTGGTAGCAAGTACGCTGATTGAACCCCATACTATAGACATTACTTTAGTAAACAGATTCATTACAAAAATAGGTCCCACGAATCGCTTATAATAGCTCTAAGGTGTTCCAAACAGCGAAAAGAGATTTTAAAAACTTAAACTACAACTCAAGCATCATTTGTGTGATGTAGCCCCATTGCTTCAACCAATTTTGAAAGATCATCAACGGCTACGAGGAATGTAGTTTATTTCCCATGTGAAGACGGAAATTTGGTCCCAAAAATCAATACCCCATACATCGAAAATTTCACAAACTTGGATAGCGTTTTGAGGCATCTCAACTTGTTGTGAAAATTTGCCTTGTTTTAGACATGTATCACAAGATTTGATCATCAAATGGGCATCTCGATATATGGTTGGCCAAAAGAAACCGGCATCAAATAACCTTTTTTTTTTCGAGCGTGATATTTTGCACAATGATGCCTCCCGGTGGGTCCTATCATGACAACATTGAGATAATCAATAGCTTCTGCCCATGCGCCCACCGACTAATGAATAGATCCGCATAAATACGAAAAATATAGGGAACGTCCCAAAATAATGTTTCAACTTCCTTGAAAAACTTCTTCTCTTTTGTTAGTTATCTACATCCTTTGATGATAAAATTCCCCGCATGGTAATTTTCATAGTCCGCAAACCATGGGGTACTCTCACTAGTTAACGCACCAAGAGTTTCTAAAGGAAAATGTTCATTTATGTCTTTGTTTTCTAACACATCCTTATGAGGATTCTCAAGTCTAGATAAAAGATCGGCCGCAAGGTTCTCACTTCCTTCTTTATCACGTATGGTGATATCAAATTCTTGTAGGAGAAGAACCCACCGGAGTAACCTTGGCTTAGCGTCTTGTTTGTTCATAAGGTACTTTAAAGCCGAGTGATCCGTATACACTATGCTTTTAGATAAGACAAGATATGGCCGAAACTTTTCAAAAGCATACACTACGACAAGCATTTCCTTTTCCGTGGTAGTGTAATGAATTTGAGCTTCTGTCATTGTCTTACTAGCATAATGTATCGGCTGAAAGTGCTTCATCCTTCGTTGTCTTAAAACCTCACTAATCGCGAAATCACTTGCATCACACATGAGTTCGAAAGGTAGGTTCCAATCCGAGTCAACTAAGATCGGAGCTTCGGTAAGCTTCTTTTTAAGAATCGAAAAAGCATCAATACAATCCTTATAAACACAAATCGTGTTTTCCCTTCTCAAGAAGAAGGTGAGTCACTGGTCCTAGCAAATTTGGAAAAGTCTTGATAAAACCAACGGTAAAAACCTGTCATGACCTAGAAACTCCTAACACCTTTTACCGGAGTCGGGTGAGGGAGCTTAGCGATAACATCGACTTTAGCATGATCGACCTCAATTCCTAGTTTTTGGAAAATTTATGCCCTAACACGATTCCACTCCTACACAATAAAGTGACACTTCTCCTAATTAAGAACTAAATTCGTGTCTTCACACCGTTTTAGCATCTTTTCTAAATTGGAGAGGCATGAATCAAAACTATCCCCAAAAACCAAGAAATCATCCATAAACACTTCTATAGTTTTTTTGATCATATCATGGAATATGACCATCATACACCGTTGAAAAGATCATGACAATATACACAAAGCCAAAGGGGCATGTCGATGGTAGACAAAACGAAAGTTTTCATACGGGCATGTGAAAGTAGTTTTCTCCTGACTTGGGGATCTATTGGTATTTTGCAAATACCCTGAAAATCCATCTAGAAAACAATAAAACTCATTCTGGCCAAATCTTTCCTAACATTTAGATCCATAAACGTAAATGAGAAAATTGATCTTTTTCGAGTCGCTTCTTTAACTTCCTATAGTCGATACAAACACTCCACCCCGGTAACTAAACTGTGTTAGAAATAATTCAATCCTTTCTTACAACAACGGTTATTCCTCCTTTCTTTGGAACACAATGCACTGGACTAACCCATGGGCTGTCGGAGATCGGGTAAATCATACCGGCATCAAGAAGTTTTAATACCTCCTTTTTTTATTACCTCGTGAATTTTTGGGTTAACCCGTCTTTGACTTTGAACCGTGGGTTTGTAATCATGCCTTTACATCAAGATTTTGTGTGTACTAAAACGAGGGTCTATACCCTTGATGTCGGTGATTTTCCAAGCAATGGCCCTTTAGGAATTTAAGCACCTTTAAGAGAGCTCTTTTCACACTTTATTTTTAAACCTTTTCCAATAATTACTTATAACTTTTCGTTTTCTTCTAAGTAAGCATATTCTAAGTGAGACGGTAAATCTTTTAATTCTAATTCCGGAGGCTCTTCAATTAAAGATTTTGCCTTGGTAATTTCACTTTGTTTAAGGTCCATCAGAGGAAGTTGAAACGGGTCATTATTTAACAATTTTACAATTAAGCAAATATCTTCCTCTGGATTGCAATCGGCGTAATCAATTTCCGGTGAAATCGAATCGTCCTTAAGATAAGCTTCGATTTCTTCCAAAATGAATTCGGAAGAAAATGGCTCAGACGTCGGGGTGGGATTGCCACCCGAATAATTAGAAAATCCTAGCAATTCCGGAGCATACTCCTCACAAACTGCATCAATGATGTCAATTCGGTTTACCGACTTATCATTTGTAGAGGAGTATCTCGTGGTTTGATCTAGATTAAAAGTGACGGCTTCGTTATCAACCCGAAGGGTTATTTCTTCTCCATAAACATCAATTAAATTTATACACATCAATTAAAGCTCGACTGGTTCTTAAAAAGGATCTTCCTAAAATGAGAGGTACTCGAGGATCGGCTTTGAAATCAACAACAAAGTCGGTAGGAAAATGAAATTTCCTAACTTTGACAAAAACATCTTCGGCTAGTCCTTTAGGATAAGTAATTGATCGGTTCGCTAATTCTAAAGTCATCCGAGTTGGTGTAAGTTCCGGCAAAGAAAGATTTTTCCAAATAGAAAGAGGCATAAGATTTATGCTTGCGCCAAGATCGGCCAAGGCGTGACATACATCCATTCCTGGGAAATTACATGGAATAAGAAACTTGCCGGGATCTCCAAGCTTTTCGGGAAGCTTTTTTAGGAGCATCGCCGAGCAATTCTCTTTCAACGGTATCTTAGCTAACTCACGCAACTTTTCCTTATTCATGAGCAAACTCTTAATTGTAGGATCAAATCTTGGCATTAAAAGTAAAGCATCCGCGAAACTAATGTCGAAGCGCAAATCTTGAAAGATTTGGAAGATCTTCTCCATTTGATTTGAAGCTTTGTCACAGGACTTTTGATCATCACGTCGTGAAGGATATGGAATATTTGGCTTAGGTAAACTCTTCGGAATATCGGATTCCGGAATGGGAGTGGTTTTAGGCAAAGTCTTCGGAACATCGGGTTCCGGAATAGAAATGGGGATAACCGGAGGTGGGATTTGAGCGGTACTTCCTTGGAAATTTGTTTGCTCTTTATCCGTTGTCTCCTCGGTTTCTCGTTCCACTACCTTTTTAGGAGAAGGATTAGTAGGAATCGAGGGTCCCTCGTAAGCAACACCACTTCGAGTAGTGATCGCTTTCATCTCACCCTTCGGGTTTGGAATGGTATTACTCGGAAGAGTACCCGAAGTTGAGGCTTGGTTTTGAAACAATCCACAAATCATGTTTTGCAAATTATTTTGAAAAGTAGTTTGTTGATTCATCATGACGGCTTGTTGAGATTTTATCGTGTTTTGAATTTCATTCTTAAGGTCTCCTTTCAACGAGTTGATTTGATTTTGCATGTTTCTCAACATTTGATCGTTATTTCTCTTGTAACTCGAAAAATCATTTGAAATCTCTTGTTGAACTTGATTATTAGGCACTTGAAAAGGTTGGTTTTGAAATCCTTGGTTTTGAAAATTTGGAGCATGATTATTTTGAGCTTGAAAACCTTGATTAACATGAAAATTATTTCCCCGATTAAAATTATTCCCTTGAACTTGATTCTGATTAAACCTATTTTGACCATTGTTTTGCACCGGAGCAAAACCTGGTGGTGCCATTTGATTACTAACACGGTTCGGAGGGTTAACTTGATTGTAAGTACCCGTAGTCGCACAAACACTAGCTTGATTGTTATCGGTAGCCGGACAATTATACCAAGAATGGGCACCACCACAAGTAACGCAAGTTTCCTCAACCGCTTTAACCGGAGCGGGAGTGACAACTTTCTTAGAAACAATTTCGACTAAGGTCGAAAGTTGATCTGCAAGCTTATCAATTCTTTCATCCGTTTTACTAGACGTAGCATTCATCCTAGAAGCATTTGATCTATTTCGTGAATAACGAACTTTTGATTTATTCTCAATTATGTTTAAAGCCTCTCTAGTCGTCTTACTCAAAAGATTTCCACCCGCCGCGGCATTTAAAGAGTCTTGTTCATTCTCATTTAAACCGTTATAAATGATATCAACTTGAGTTAACTTCGTAAATCCGTGATGGGGACAAGCTCTAAGCAACTCCTTAAATCGTTTCCACGCTTCACTAAAAGTCTCCTCTAATTTTTGTGTAAAATGAGAAATTTCATTTTTTTAAGTGAGTGGTTTTCAAAGGAGGGAAAAATTGATTTACAAATTTGGTCACGAGATCCTCCAAGTCAAGATCGAATTCGGAGGTTCTTTCTCGTACCAAGTTTTAGCGGCTCCTTCAAGCGAATATGGAAACATCATAAGCTTAATCACATCGTTAGGCACATTCCTAAATCGTAAAGTCGATGTAATCCTTTTGAAACTATTAATATGAGCATGAGGATTTTCACTCTCACGTCCGTAAAACGGGTTCGCTTGAACCAATTGAAGCAAATTCGTTTTAATCTCAAAATGATCCGCATTAATTTCTTGTAAAACAATAGCTTCTCCGTACCCTTCCGTGGGTGCTCGGAGTAGTTCTTCCATGGTACGTTCCGCCATTGGTGCAACTTCAACGATAGTACGAAGCTCGGGTTCGACTATGTTTGGAGCACGTCCTTTATTTCGACGTCTCGGAATAGTTACGTTTGTATTATTTGGAAAATAGGAATTTCTAGTGCGCATGCACTAAACAAGCAACTGAAATGATAAAAGAAACGAGAAAAGGAAATATTTTTGTTTACCGAATAATCAACAAACTTAGGGTAACTCTCTTAAGTAAAATAAATTTTACAAAAGAGGTGCGCCTTTTTTGTAAGTGACACAAACGGTAAAATTTTGAATCTTTTGGGTTCGGTAACTTATTGATCGGATAATACCACAATTGAAGGTATTATTTTGTTGTGTTCTTTTACCAGCAAATATTTTTGTATTTTTGTGTTTTTAATCTTTTACTTATACTAAAAAGAAAAGAAATATATTTTTTTTTACTTTTTATATTTTTTAATTTTTTTTCTCAATAGCGTAACTTTCGAAGACGAAAGGTTCTCCAAATCACGATTGACAAATGCAAACAAAGGAATCTTAATCACAAATCCTCGGCAGCGGCGCCAAAAACTGGTTGCAATAGTTTTATATACGTAAAATAATATAGTAGATATGAAATTACCAAACTACCTTTGAGGACAAAGGAAGTAAGGAAAATTCACACGAAAATATATAATACGTATATTTAACCGGTAAGTGATTACCGGGTCGTTAAGTCCCAACGATTTGTGAAATTGAATCCTCGTATTCACTTGGACAACGATTTGAATAGGTTCGAAGATTTTTGATTTCTAAAATCCTAAAAGTGAGCAATTAAAGGTCAATTAAACCTAACTTACAAGAAATCAATACGGGAAAGTAAATTTTAATTAAAAACGCAAGACGAGTACTCTAAACGGGATCTAAAAAATCTAAAATTTCAAAAATAATCCTAAAATGAATTTTTCACTTTTAACTAACCCTAATTGACTAAAAAGTAAGATTAAAGAAAACTAGAACAAAAACGGAATTGAATTGAGCTTAAAAATACAAAAAACGTGAACGGAAACGAACCCCGTTCTTTAAAAATCGAAATTTTGCAATTTTAACCCTACAAAAACAAAACTAATTTTCCTAGAAACTATATGATAAAAGAAAATTTTATAAAAAAGAATTATATTTTTTTGATTATTTTTCTATTTTTTATGAATTTTTAAAGTTTTTAATAAAAATAAATGTTTAAAAATACTAAACTAATTATAAAATTCTGAAAAAATTATAGAAAGTAGCTTGAACCAATAGGAATCTAGGAAAAATAAGCTTGATTACACAGCTTATTGAATAAGCTGTGTAATAAGCAAAAACAGCTTATTAAACTAAAGGGCCAAAAATGTATATAAAAGATAGATTGTGCAAAGTAATACCGGATGAGCTATTGTAGCACAATGGTTGGGAGTGTGGGGGATAAAACGCTTGGTGAGGGTGGTAGACGTCCTGGGTTCGAGCCTTGCTCACCCGGGGCTTCCCACTTTCCCAAGTGTTTTAATTTTTTCCATTTTTTATAACTTTTTAAAACTCATAAAAATAAGCTAAATAAGACAGAAAAGCTTAAACTAAACTAAACCACTAAAAAGCTAACTGTTGGCTTTTTTGAGGACAAATAAGATAAGGAAATTGATAAATAAGCTAAAGTAGATAAAAAGCTATGTCTAATAAGCACACAAGAACAAAGATAAGCACCACTAATAAGCTAGAATGACAGAAAAGCTATAAAGCTTAAAATCACTTAAAATTTTACACAAGAAAGCAAATAAGCTTAAATAAGCAAATGATAAAACGAAATAAGCTAGAATAATCTTATACTAACCTATTAAGCTAAGCTAAACCTAAATAAGCTATAACAATAAGATGATAAGCTAAAATAAAGAAATAGCACTTATGGTGTAAACTGCTTAACCAAACAGCCCCTTAAGGCACCTTTGAGCTTATTTTTAAATAAGCTAAAGGATCCTTATGGACTTTTGGCTTATTACCCTAAAAAGTACACCTAAAATACTACTTAAAACAACTTTCAAAAAGCATTTTGAAATCTAAATAAGCTATGAAAAGGCTACTTGAAAATGGTAATGCAGACAGACTACTATATTTTTTATTTTTTAGAGCTTTTATCAAAAGACAAAGAACTGAATTGCAGACTAGAAACAGGTAGGTAAATAAGCTACTTAAGCTAAAATAAGCCTTATTCTACCTAGATTAGCCTATAAACTAGTTGTGCACTAATAATCAAAATCTAATTCTTATTAATACCCTATGAGATTCAAACTTGAAAAAGGCTACTTGTAGCTTAACATTGCTGATGCATTTTGCACAATTTTGACACAAATTAACTAGACAAAATGCAGGAAAAAGAAACCCATTCTAACACTTTTTAATCACTAATCTAAGAGCAACAAGAGCAAATAAACTACCTAGGAAAGTTTTAAGCTAAATTTGTAAATGAGAAGGTACTTGAGCTTAACAGATTCAAGGTGTAACTAAAGATTTATAGAAAACTTAATTTTAACTAACAAACAATCTTAAATTCTAACTTATAATCCTAATAAAGAAGTTCAAATTCAGATTAAAGAACCAAAAGTGACACAAGCAGTACTAACTATCAGTTAGTACTGCTATGCCAAACACCCCTTTATTTTTAGATTTTCAAATTTTAAACTATAATAAGCTATTCTAAACTGAATTAAGTAAGAAACAGATCTATAACTAGGCTATATAAGAACTAATAAGCAATTACTAACAGAAAATAAGCAATATTAAGCACTACAATAAGCTGAACTGAAGTAAGCACATATTTTTGGATTTTTATAAATTTTAACTAATACTTATAAAAACTTAAAAAGGATAAGAAAAGGTACCTCAGATCTCAGCTAAACAGAGATCATAAACTCAATAAAGAGCTTAATCCACTAGCTTATAGCTTATAAGCTATAAGCTGTTAAGAGCTTATTAATGCAAAACCTAGTCTAAACCTACTCCTGACCTTCAGGACTAAACCAAAGCTTAATTACCAAGCAGCCATCCAATTCCAAGGGTAATTAAGCTTAATTCAAATATAATCTAGAAACTAAAATGAACTCTTGATAAAACCTAATAATCTATTTAAAGTCCAATTTACAAGCCTACAAATGAAGATCAAAATCAATTTTAAAAGTCAAAGAAAACACTGTGCCAAACACCCCCTTATTTTCATGAAAATGTTCTATTTATGCATTATGAAAATGAAATATATATGAACAAATCTTGAATACCAGATGTTTAAAAGCTTATAACACAACTACTTATCATTCTCAAACACAAAAATCAGATCAAACAATAATGATTAAACTAAATAAGCAAATAGTTATGCTACTATTTTTGGATTTTTAATGATTTAAGAGACAAAATATGAAAAACTATGATCTAAACTACTCAACTTGAAAATAGATGATCAAACATATTTAATAAGCACAGTAAGACAGATTTAAGCGCTAATAAGTAAGTAATAAGCTGAAAATAAGCAAATGCAATATTTAAGCTAAGAAGCTTGAAAATTAAAGAAGACTTACAATTTCCTTAGCTTAACAAAGGCTATAATGCTCAAGGAGCTACTCTAAAGCTCTAGCTTATCACAAGGATAAGCTAGTAAAAGTCCAATAAGCTCTTCCATTGTAAGCTCATCACCCAAATAGCTTAATCCCATTTAGCAAAGGTAATAGACTGATTTTAAGGGTTTAAGTAGATTAATGGCTTAATTGAGCTCAATTCCAAGCTTGGAGACTTGAAAGAGCTTAAGATGAGCTTATTAGAAGCTTATGAAACATTAACATGAACATTTGAATTTGTAAAAGCTTAATAGTAAAAATAGTTTATGTAAAAGCAAAGATGATTTTATTAACTGAAAATTGATTACAAGATACTGAAGTTGAGATGACAATAAGCTGAAAAAGTAAATTACATAAGCTAAAGTTTTCTAAGCTACCAAAAGCTAAAAACTAAAAAAGAAGAATGATGTGTGACAGGAGTGGGCTTGTATTTATAGCAGGAATGAGAAGCTTCTAGGAGTCTAGATACGCTCCTCTAACTCTTGATCTTGGCCCTTGATTCTTGCTCATCATTGGATCCTTATTGATGTCCGTTGGATTAAATGAGTGAGCACACGTATTTCCAACGTGGCATTCCGTGTGTCAGGCTCATTGTACTTCTTTTGCACTAACTTTAGTGCAAATTACCAATCATTAGTGTGCTTTCTTTTAATGTCCCGCGTGTCCTCCTTTTGGGGATCAACCAATAAGAGCCTCTTATGACGTCTAATTCTGCCAGATCATTCCTTGATACTTAAATTGATTATTCACGCTGTTAATTTGAATTAACCCTTTGTTTTGAGGCTAGGTAAATTTAGGAAGATGAATGAATAGTAAAAACTAACTCTCGCGCCATTTTTTTTCCTTTTTATATCTTTGTTTGACCCAGGTGAAGTGGGTTTGACTTTGGGCCCGGGAAAAAAGAATTGGGCTATAGGCTTGGGTTAATAGGATTTGGTTTATATGTAGATAATGACCGTTATCTTTTATTAATAAAAAGATAACGGTGTTAGGGTTTAAGGATTATTTTTGCAATTTGGTTTAACTTCAAGGGGTTGTTTTGGTTATTTTGGAATTTTGTCTTTATAAGTTTGACCAGAGTTGACTTGTTGACCATGGTTGACCAAGGGTTGACTTTTTGACCCTTCTTGCTATCAAATCCCCGGCTCTTGTGCACTCTATCTGTTCTCGTGTCCGTGTTTGTCTGGTTTTGACCGTTTTCTTGTGATATTTGCATTATCCGTACCTACACAATCACAAAGACAAAACAAGCAATATACAAGCATTTTATGCACAATTTCATCTTTTGAGGGCTATTTTTGGTATACAAATGATATGTGTATTCTCACATATCACTTAGCATTGTAATGAGAAAACCAGGCACCAGGCGTGTTAAACCCGAAATCGAAGGCAACGTTAATTTCGAAATCAAGAGTCAATTCAAATATTTTCTCTTCTTTTTCTAAACTCTATATCTGTAGGAACCATGGCTGAAGTAGACATCGATACTCTCACTATGGAGCAATATCTAGCATTGTTATGAGAAAACCAGGCACCAGGCATGGTTAAACCCGAAATTGAAGGCAACGTCAATTTCAAAATCAAGAGTCAATTCATGAGCGAATTGAGGGAAGATACTTTATCCGGAAACAAAGACGAGGATGCTCACGATCACATTGATCGGGTACTCAGCATCGTTGGCTTATTCAACATTCCCAGAGTCTCTAAAGATGCAGTCATGCTCCAAGTTTTTCCCTTTGCTCTTACCGGATCCGCAAAGCGATGGGTGGACAGGCTAGCCCTAGGAACTATCAATACCTAGGATCTCCTCAAAAGGCCTTTATCCAAAGGTACTGCCCACATTTCATGACCGCAAAGCAGCTTAAAGATATTCAAAACTTCAAGCAAGAAGAAGATGAATCATTATACCAGGCTTGTGAGCGGTATAATGACCTGCTATACAAGTGCCCTACTCATGACATTAATAATCATCAAAAGGTAAACATTTTCTATAAGGGTTTGAGCACTATGAACCGTCAATTGCTTGATTCATAGGGACCAATCCCCGGGATGACACTGGCCCAAGCTCTCACAATGAACCATTTTCTAAATGTGACATTTCAAATTAAAACTAATTACAACTTAGCTCTTGGGATGACCTCGGATTTACCATTCTATACTACCCACGATCGGGTTCTCTGCCCATTAATGCGTTGTCAGGTAGATCGAGTTTTATAAATTTAAAAGTTGGCAAAAATATATTTTAAAATAAAATACGCAATCACAATTCAGACTAAATAAATAACATAAACATCTAATTTTTATACTTGTTAGACAAGGAAATTAGGTACTTGAAGTGAAATAGGTTAAACCTGCTTTTAATTTAGTCGGCAAACAATTTAAATAAGCAAGCCCAAACACCCCTTAAAGTAGTACTAATTTCCGTTAAATAAGAGCACTTACTATGTATTCATTTTCACGAGTATAGGCTTCTACTTGAATATAGTTGTAAGCACTCACTAAATATAGTTGTAAGTACGTACCCGTGCATGCTTGCATAGAGTTGGCAATCTTGACCTACTTAATTCTGCATGACACGTTATACATGAGAATATGAGATACAAGATTATCAAACTCAAGCAATCGATTTTAGAAATTGAGAATGCTGGGAATAACACACCCAAGCTATATAACAGATTTCTTGATATAATTTTAATGGAATGAAGGGCGTAAAGTGTAAAATTGTGCCAAAAGATTTTGGTCAAGAGGCGTAAACGGTGATTTATATATGTTTACATAAGATTTGGATGTTTGGACACATTATTCACCTCTTTATCACAATGAAGCTTTACAAAAGTCTATATTTTCTAAGCTTCACCTCATATGTGCCTTTGCAGCAATTGTTGAAATCATCAAGAAATCTAGAGTTTTTCACCATTGGTTCTCGCTTAACCATAATTCAGATACTTCCACGCTGCAGTTGTGGCCACCCCGATTTATTTTCTGGGAGATTAATTTTGTGTTAAAATCAGTCCTATTTCCGCCTTTAATCATATTCTGGAGATTTTTCCCTATTGTCATCAATTTTCAGGCTATCAATAGCCTTTCACAGTCATAGAGCCTATGTACATCTTACCTTCTTCGGATTTCACTTCTTCCGTTTTTTTTAGTTGTATTATTATTAATTAATGAAACACTATAATAGTCCAGACACCTTAAAATATTTTTTTTGTGGAATATTACTAATTTATAGCACTTTTTGAAGCGTGTTCGATGACCTTTTTGTTTGTTAACTGAGGATCTAAGTAAGCTCAATGTTTTCTTTTTAAGAATTTCGTATCAGCTTGTCCATCTATTAAAATACATTAGTATAAGTTTAGTCATATCCGAATTGTTAAGGTCCGAGCCCTAATAAACATATCAATGTAAAGGGTGCAACCTTTTCAAATTCCATCAAAGCTTCGAACCCAAAAGTTGTTGGAACTTGCGAGTTAGATTTACTAATCCCAATAAAATAAGCCTTGCTTATCCAGAGGAATTTTTCCTCTAGAAGTCTGCATCAATGAGCATTTGCTGGTTAGAACTCTCCTTGCGTCTTACAATCAAGTTCATACCTTGATTTTGTTGACTCTTTATCATAAGCTAATACTGTTAAGTCAATGGCAGATTGCTGGACCAAGTGGCAGTGGGAAAACATCTTTGTTAAGAACTATTGCTGGTCTTTGGCGTACTGGTAAGGGAAAGATCACATTCTATGCTAAATATACTGGCGTTCAGGACCAGCCCCGTACTCCAGATCTAGGATGCACAAAAACTCCGCCGAGATGCCATATGACATTTTCAAAACGCGGGGAAACGGGGAAACGCGGGGAAACGCCGGGGAAACGTCCCCAAGAAAAGGGGAAACGTTTCTAAAATTGTGGTACGCGGATCCTTATATGGGAAACGTCTGGGGAAACGTTTCCGGCCCAAAAACCCACGTTTCCTATGGCCCATTAACAAAAAAAACCTTTTATTTTAAAAAACCTACGTAATTAAAACCCTTTAGAACTCAAAAGTCACGGTTCTTCATCTTGTCAAACCCTCGAGAACTTGTAAACCCATTCTGTACTGTAGTCGAGATACAATCAACATCAACAGGTGAGTAAAATACAATCATCAATTCTTTATTTACCTTTGCGAGTCTCTCACTTGATGAACCAGAATTGGAGAGAGTTTTTTTCTCCGAGGATACGACAACTAATTGATGTTTTTTTTACTTAAATGTTTTTTGGGAAGACATTTTGATGTTTAAGAGTTTTTAATTGATGATTGTGAGTAATATTTGTTTGGAATTTTGAATGTTTTGCAATATTTTTTTGGATGACAATTTGCCATATACTAAAATATTATAAAACACATAGACGTTTCCTCGCCGTACGTGTTTCTTGAATTTTTAGGATGTTTCCGTTTCCCGGTACCCGTCCCCGTACCCATCCCCGTCCCCATTTCCGTCCCCGTGCGATTTAGCTCCAGATGTGGCTCCGCATGAAGCAGAAATGGTGGTTAAGAAGAATAATTTAGATAAAATATCAAAATATCGAGATTTTAAAGGTGTATTTTTCCTTCCCCAAAGGCCACATATGGTTTTAGGAACCCTTCGGCAACAGTTACTTTATCCCACTTGGCCTGATGTTTCAGAATCTACACCACATAACTCTAAAGCAACTGGTATGCAATCGTTGGATCTTAATCTTTAGTTTCTTTCTATGCTTAATATCCATATGATCTTATCTGTTGTTTCTAAACAAGTTGAAGTTTGAATTCTATATTATGATAATAATAGCTAGATTAATATTTCATAACCTCCAAGGATATATAATAATGATAATCTTAGTAAATT
>BQNB010054864.1:0-39361 GCA_026074375.1 Tanacetum coccineum | reverse complement strand
AGAAGCTAATCGTGGGATCCGCTCCCACGATAAGGTTAACGCATGTTCTTTATTCCTTGTGCAGGAGTCCTCAACGAAATTCACTTAGTGCAAGAAGAAGGTTCTTGATCCCGAGTAACTACTTATTCGGGCCAAGTCAGATCCAGCCTAACTTTTGTATCAACAATAACAATTATCATTGATTGCGTCGAGTCTTGCCAATAACAGTCAATAAATGACATTGATATCATGTTCAAGTTGCTAGGTACATATTAGCATCCCATTAACATAACAAACTTAAGGCAACCAAAATCTGGTAAGATGTTTATAACTTGATAGTCCATTACGACGAAATGAATTGTAATCGCGGCCTTGTGCAGTCATTTTCATGAAACAATGTCACAAGAACAAGTGCGCAAAAGTCTAGTAGCTCTGAGGTTTCATAGGTTATAAGCTTCATTAGTTCTATGAGAGCTTAATCTTCTCCACACTGAGCTCTCTAAGTAAATACTTCCATTACAAAAACGAAGAGATTTTACTACTGCTGGAAAAGGTTATATATTGATACCGACTCTTTACCATGAGCCACAATCACAAAATATATTTACAACTGAAAGATATTTTCTTTTGTGGTGTTTCGACTCATATGACAGATAAGCTCTATATAACTGGGTTACGGTGTTGTATACGTAATTACAAATTAGTAATAGGAAGGGAAACGGGCGAAAATCACATGGTGTTGGTTAGTGTCGCCATTCTTGATGTTCTGATATCTAAACCATTAACATTCTCAACCAATTACCACTCGGTATAAGGAGATCATGTTTTTTAAATGCCTAACGTTTTGATGCAAATGATGCACACCCAAAACATGGAACCAAGGAGTGTAGGACAATGTGAATCTCCTTGCATATACACTTGACCGAGATGAATGATATAATTGATCGCTTCACTTCAATGCATGCTTGCCGATGCGACTTAATAAAAGATAAACAAAATGAACTAGTGTTGGTAATTTTAGTGTTATCAACTTGTTTTATGTAATTGTGTTTTACTTTGATACTAATGGCCTTATACAAGTTTAACTCATGACGGGTTAGAAGGTGCGGAGTGCACACTCGTCAAAGTTAGCTTAATACCGTCGGGACAAAGACGCGAGGGTCAAGGGGGCCGCGCCCCCTTGCGGGGTCAAGGGCAGAGCCCCCTGGAGTCCCGCTCGCGGGTTTGGGGCAGCGCCCTAAAACCTAAACGATTTTTACTAACTCGTATGATCACTTTCCCGCCAAAATCCCAACAGTCGTGTCTTTTTACTAACCAACACAATGGTTGGTGTATAACCGAAAATAACCGAATTTCGGTTATGAATATAACCAAACATAGTCTCATTTGCAGAACATAACAACATATAATATTCTAAGGTTTTCTGATCCATTTCTCGTGCCTTAGAATTCGATTGTCCATCTGCCTTGTCCGATTAAAGATTTCGTGAACCCGTGGCATATAGGGTCGAAATACTTTAATAAGTCAGATTACCAGATGATAAAATATTCACACACCAGATAAAATTCCTACAACTAGCTGATCTAAACTTTATAATTTGAGGAATGAAACGAATAAAGTGTATATTTTCCAAGAAATTCAAGAAAGTTTTGGTGTAGCAAGGGAGGCATATGTTTGGCCGTAAGTAGTCTAGTGAATATTCTTGCGGTTATGGTGGCCAGACTGTCTTCCTAGCTTTCGGCCCATTGAGTCATGGGGTCGTTTCTATATGACCTTTCTTCTTCTCGTGTCACATAAATTAACGGATGTGACTTTAATTTAGCTAAAACAAAGAATACTGAACAAGCAACTTTCTATAACAAATAATATATGAGTATCGACTCTCTTTTGATGACTCTTGGTAACCATATCACAAATAGAATAGATATACAGTTTCTTTTTAAGTCTCGGTCCAATGTGCAAATTAAAGTTTGCTTGATTCAGGTAACTATATCATTCACAATCGTATGTTTTATTGTCCTTTTATATACTAAACAAAACAAACAAAACCACAAGATCAACAAAGGGTAAAACAAAAGTACAACAATGAGATATACACCCCTCTACCAATCCGACCCGATCATATTTCGATCGAAACAACATGTTTCATGAACACATAGGGCAATACATCAACCCATTTTCGTTACATTCGGGACATCTTTCCTTTTCTTTCTTATCGCCCACGACAACCTTACAACTCCCTCCACATTCCAAGCAAGGCACAAACCTCGCTCCACCGCACCCTTCACACGCTTGCCTACCAACTTGTTTCTCGATCCCAACTCGACTCAGAATCCTTCTGAGTCGACCCGTCTCATTTAGTCCCACAATCTCATCCACTCCACCTATATACCTACCTTTCACAAACATTCTTGGTACACTTACGGAGTCACTCACCGAGTCGACAAGTAACTCTCGTAGCTGAGTTCTAAACTCGCCATGCAAAGATATGTCACGTTCTTCATACACAAACCCATGGAGCTCCATAATAGACCTAACCTGGTTACAATCCTCATAAGTCCTTCGGATCCCACCTAGCGAGGTCGAATAAATAACAACTTTATCCGCCCCGCCAGGTGGGCATATTTCCGGGTAATCCTCGAGTGGGTTCCGCTTCATAAAAAGTGGCGGTAAACCTTTTTGCTCCCTTTCTATCTGGTCTCGTAACAAAAACGGGTTTTCTTTTAATGACTTGTATCCTTCTGGTATGGGTGGTGGAAACGACCCTATTTGTGAGCTCGATTTGGTGCCCTGGTCGGTTCGTTTTAAACGTGCACCGAGTTTGGTAAGCTCGTTAAATGATTCGGTTTTTTTCAGCCCGGGAGCTGGTTTTTTTGTGGCTTTTGTATTGTTTTCGAGTTCTTCGAGTGTATGGAATGAGAAACTTCTCCGTTTTATCTATATGACAGAAAAATGAATTAGGTAAAATCCTTTAAGGAACTTATAGGCGACGGACCAAGGATTTTTAAGAGGGTGTTGCACATCAGGCTAATAAAATAACACCGTAAGAAAAGAAAGTAGCAACGAAATATTTGAGGGTTGCACAAAGCAAAAAAACGACAGTTTTGACAATTTTTTACATTTCGTGATTTAAAATCGGGTGTAGCCCGTGCCACACCCGGCACCCATTTAGGTCCGTCCGTGCTTATAGCTAAGGTAAAATCCGCAAATATTACTAACAGCATATGTAATTTAGAATAGAGTCGAAATTTGGTAGTGTTCGAGTTATATATCACTAGAAAGTTCGAAAAGCTCAATAGTAACTTGAGCCAAGACTCTATAAGCACTAGCTCGACTTATTAAGCTATCTAACTTAAGTACTTATTATTACCTTTTTGGCGGGTGCTGGCGACTGTGTAGGCGATGGTGTCTCGTCCGGGGTCGGAACATGCTTCGCTGGCCCGGGAGAGTTTAAAGTAGGTTTAAGATCTTCTAACTCCTTGCTAACTTCGTCCCACGACCTTGGAGCTTCCTCGTTTTTATCGAGTTTCTCAAGAATTGGGGCAGGTAAGTGAGTTGCGGGCTTATCAGGTTGTGGCTTTTCATATTCTTGTTCCTCAATAGCTAACCATGGCTCCTTGATAGTATTAATATCGAAAACCGCAACACTAGTGGACGCAGGACGATATACATCGACAACATCAACTTGTTTAGATGAAGCACAACCCATGATTATTGTGTCAAAGTAATTTGGGATAAGCAAATGTTTGGAAAATGAAGAATAAGAGGATATGATATAGTTATAAGGTATAGCTTATTTTTGTGGTTTAAATGAAATAAAAGTTTTATCTATTTAGATTTTAGGTAGGGTTGGTTGGTTGGTTGCATGGGAGTTGAATGTTATTTTGTGGTGTGCAAGTTGCTATTGCATGTGTCAAGGTCCCAAAATTCGGGTCGTTTCAATTGTGGATAGTAAGCTGACACCATGCTTCCTTTTATGCCTCAAATAATGTTTCGTTAATTATTAGTATTAAACTATTAATCTATAATAATGTTTCGTTAATTATTAGTATTAAACTATTAATCTATGATATTGTATTATGGATAAAAAAATATGTTTACATATATTCCGTACTCGATATTGCAAGCCGATTAATCTGAAAGAGACTCGATATTCTGAGCCGATTAATTTCAAAGCGGCTTTCTTTTTTGAAAGTCCCAAGTCGGCGCAGGCACGGGCAGAGATAGGGAAGGGGCCTAGGGCAAGTGCCCCCTGATGAAAAAAATTGTAATGTAAATTTTTAAAATTTGTCTTCTTTTTTTTGTAATCCCCGCCCCTTCCTTTTAAGAACCAATTTGTAATGTAGTTTCTAAGATTATCGACTCCCCCTTGGGCGTAGGTGAACCTCTGTGGCCACAAGGAGATTAATTTTCTCCCTGTTGGATTCGAATTCGTGACATCCATTTTGCAAGGCTGATATTTTTAACGCTGGTTCACCTCATGTAGTTTTAATCTAGTAGTTTAATTGTTAGGCTTTATTCTTTTATAAAATATATACGATGCGTGATCCAAATTGTTTGATTGAGGCTTTAGTTTGTTTTTTCTCATTTGCAGTGCTACACTTGGTATTTTTACTTGTTTGCATGTAGTTTATCGGGTGATTGTCCTTGATTTGTTCTATGATAGGTTGGGATGACATGAGTTTCCTCCTTCGTGTTTGATTTGCGGTAGAGTAGTGTTAGTTTTAGAGTCATTGTTGTTGTTGGATGTCGTTGTTGGAGGTTGTTGTAGCTTTATGCTTAGTTTTAATCCTCATGCACGCACAGGGTTTGGGCATTTCATTTTTTTTAATAATTTGTGACGTTTTTGTGTGCGACGTCTCTCACATATATCAAGACTTTGCAACTTTCTCCCATCTTTTTCCACATTATCTCATAACTGAAAAAAAAAGTCAAGCAAAATGAACGGTTGCTTTATCGTAGCTTATTTGTCATGTACTCTAATGCACTTATCACTTTTCTTTCCCAAGCATTTTGCCACACTATATGTCTTACATGTGTTCTTTGTAAGTCGATGAATACCTGCTACTATCAGGCCTAATCGAAGTAATCATCTCAAGGCGTCAAACGTGAAAAATTGTTTTGAGCCATTACTTCATCCAAGAGTTGTAGAATCCTACATACTCCTCGCAATATATATATATATATATATATATATATATATATATACTTAATTTTATCACTATTTGGGGTAGTATTTACCCATTGCTTGATCATATTCCTCCTGGCAAGTCTCTTTCACCCTATAAATCATTGTCATAAAATGACAAAAAAACACAAACAATTTCTATTAAAGGACGTTGTCTTGGCATCTCTGTATTGCAAGAAACCATAATATCCTTTCCATGATCCACAATAACCCATTGTATAATATCATATACACAATCATTGTCATCAGATGGTTGACGCTCATGTTCGGAAAACTTCAAATGCGTACCTGCTTGAGTTGGTTGTGGAGCTGGAGCCAGAGTTCGCACTGAAGCCCGGATTGGAGTTGAGGGGCTCTTCTTTATCTGTGTGGACCGGTAGAAGGGAACTTTGCATTCTGATAAAGGTAATGCGAGTGCGATAGTTACACTCTCAACTCTCAAGTCAACACCAGCGAAAACAGAACATCTGATTGAGGGCATTTCACATTTAGTTTAAACCAATGATGCTTGCCACATGGAAGTTATAGCACATAAAAGTCCACGGGCCTGTAGAGTAATTACATACTCCCTCCGTCCCTAAATAAGTGTTCACTATTGACTTTCGAAGTCATTCATCTTCAACTTTGACCTTAAGTTATTTTGATTATGTTATATAATACTTGATGCAAAATATATGAATGGATTGAGTTTTTAATGTATTTTCGTGGATATGATTTTCATCAAGTATTATATATCACAAACAAAGTAATTTAAGGTCAAAGTTGAAAAAGAATGACTTCGAAAGTCAATAGTGGATACTTATTTAGGGATGAAGGGAGTATTATTTAAGGGGTGGGTATTTTTAACAAAAATAGGCCATTTATAAAAATAGAAGACAAAATTATTACCCGTAGCCCAACACGAAACTTTTCCGAACAAATAGGGCAGTTAGTTGGAACAACTATAAGAATATAAAAGTCGTTGAATTGATGTATCCATTGTTGCTATATGCATGCCAAAATTACTAAATGCAAACTATTAAGTATTTATACTATGTGGTTTAATTGTAAACTTTTCTCACCTGAACTTAAGACAAATCCATTGATGTTGTATTATATTGGGCGGCAACTTGCTTGAACCATCTTGTCTCATTATAAGGGATTTCATATACCAGCTTTGGTTGACGATTCATACTAAACAACACCTGAAAAGGACAAATAAAGAGGGTTTGTATCTAGCTAAGTCGCGGTATAAAAGATTTACTGAAGAGTCGCTTATCTCATAAGCACATTAGATGAAATAAGGTGATTCCGATAGAAGCATAAACATAAAAAAAATCTCAAAACGAAGTAAAATGAGTTAAAAATTAGAAACTAAATCCCTATCACTAAACGAACAATCAACCAAAAAAGGAAAAAAATATATCTCGATATGAATAAAAAAGGTTATATCATGAAACATGAGCCTCTAGTACACGTCTGAAATCATCTCTTTATTAACCACTACAAAAAAATGTAATTATACAACTTAATAAGATTGTTACATTAAATAAACACATATACTTTAGTACATTTTTTCCATAATATACCAGAAGTCATATAAGTCCACGCAAACTCAAAAGTAGCCATAAAACATAACCCCATTTCAGGTATTTCAAGAAACTTTTTCTGCAAGTATTTCAGACATACTCATAATCATTACAACAAAAGTTCAGCTTAACTAATGATCATTTCCATTAATTAATAAAAAGATACCAAACCAATGCCACAATTCTTTGCACCAGCAAGGCATACAGCACCAACAAATGTCTATCCCCAAAAACAACTGGATAGAGCACTGCCTACAGTTCGAAATAACTTGCCACGATTGTCTAAGTACCTCTTATTAAACTTCCATGAACCTGATAAAATAATATCACGGAGATCATTACCTCCAAAATGAAAACATAAAAAATAAAGTACTCGCTATATGGACGACTCGTGTAAAAACGTTGCAACCAAAGAATGTTAATTAAACGTATTACCAACTGCCGTCCTCAACCATTTCTGAGATGGGCAAGCAGATGATGTTAGACATCACCAAAACAGTTTTCAGCAACTTAAAGCACCAACCGAACGATTTTAAAGTTCATGGGTCAAACTAAAACTTAAAATTTATACATATGTACATCTACATGCCGTTTTTTTCCTAAAGGCTTAAACTTGTACATCACATTTCTACGCCTCACATGTAATTAAGGTTATATAATGTGATGCCCGTATAGCACATAATTAATGTTATTGGTTATTCACTACTGGTAATTTATATAAGCACCGCAATGCCCAATGTGCAAACATCCATTTAATATTGAATCCTTATCCAATATTATTACAATTAATTTTTCTTGCAGCATTATACTACATATAGAGCGTTTGGGGAATTCTAATTAAAGCCGTTATCCACTAATTGGTTTTTAAATGTGACATATTTGGGTCATTGGAAAACAATGTTAAACGACACTTTAGACTTATTGTTAAGGTAAACTAATTGTTGGTATAATCAAACAAACATACCACTATAATTTTCTTGATTTTTGATTATGTGAAATTGGGGATGAATAACTATATTTTATTATAGTAATCCCATGTCCAAAACATTATATCTTTATGTGAACGCAGCGGATCTAACAGATTTTTAGATACAATCTATCAAAAGACCAAAGAACAATGCAAAACTATATAACTTGATCCTAAACATACAGAAGCCAGATGCAACTTTTAGAGAAACTATTAACTACATCTACTGTAAACTATTTTAATTCGGCGAATCAGCATTCCCTAACAGCATAATAATCTAAAAAGCTGCAAAAGAGGCTTACCGAACCAGGGCCTTATGTGCAAGGACGCCCAACTCACGCCACGATCCGTGCACCACTACCAGGCAAGTAAGCACCAAGCAAACCTGTAACAACACCACCACTCCAGTGCACCTTAACGCTCGATTCCCAGGCGCAACCGACCATTGATCCGTGCCCAATTCCTCTAAAAGTTGAACAATAAACAAAATCACATCACATCTAACAAAACCAAATTTAAAATAAGAAAAAACCAAACATCATCATGAAAAACAAAACTCACCAAATAAATAACATAAGCACCCTCATACGCCAACCACAAAAACCTCGACACACCTGAACTCATTACCCCAGCACCATTCTGAAACCCTTGGCCCACACCTAATATGAAGTGCATATTAACAATAATCATTACAAAAAATCAACAAAATGAGTTTATATAAGGTTTAAGTTTTGTTGTGGGCTTTTAAGAACTATAATACAATATAAATTCGAATTGTATAAGATTATGCAGTTTCATCAAAAAATTTACATTCTAGTCCAAAAGTATGAAACAGCAAAAAAATCCAGAAAATTATGACTTCACCTATACGGCTCCATATCTTCATGTAACCTGACCATCCCACTTGACACTATATTTGTGCTTCCTTTCACTTTGTGATGACGTATAGTAGGCATACCAAGCTTCCGGGCTTGGGCCACACTATCACTTGGGCTTCTGGGCCAACTTAGCAGTCATGGGCCGAAACTAAACCCAATCCTGCATTGGTCACGGCCCGGACACAGCAAAATGGACACGGACCTAACTATAGGATACTTTCGTCCACGGAAAGCACACGCGTCCGTACACACGGTTATTACGGAACCTTGCCCGACAAGGGACCCACTCTGGCCACTAACTAAACAAACGAAATATTAGGAAACCCTAATATTTCATTCGCTTATAAAAAGGGACCTTCTGACACAATGAACAGTACGATTTTCTCACTCTACATACACATACTTTCTCTCTCTACATGTTTACTTACTTTCACGCCGGAGTCTAACCGTGGGGTCCGTCCCCATGGTAAGACTAACGGTTTATTTGATTGTGCAGGAAATCATCACTTCTCTTGCTCTAGTACAAGATCTAATGCTCAAATCATTCGGGAACTCGACCCGACGTATAATTTGAGTCCTATTCTAAACCCTACACTTATTTTGTACTAACAAGTGGCGCCATCCGTGGGACCAGAGCACAACCACGTTTTCTAAAATACTCATCATGAGCACTCGCGAACAGCACACCCCGACTATTCCCACGTCCGCCGTGCGGAACACCGGGGGAAGAAGTGGTCCACAAGGTCTCGAGGAGCCTACGTCTGACGAGGTCCTAAGAGAACTGTGCGACAAAAACTACCACCAACTCTTGCCACTCATTGCCGAAAAGATGCAAAAAGAAAAAGAGCAGCAAGATAAGCTTAATGCGGTAAAGGCACGCCTACTCTACGGCAACGAGACCGGAAAAAATCAAAGAAATCATGAAGAGTCGCATTACTCCGAATCCAAGACGCCAACCGCCAGAACAGAGCCAAAAAGGAGGCATGGAAATAGGCGCTCCCGAAGCCCGTCACCGGTTGCCAGTGTCTTCAAAAGACTCAAACAAAACAGACCTCCTTCACCTAGGCCCAGGCCGCGGAAGGAGGGTGGTGTGTTCAACAGGTTGGGAGGAAAAGAACGAAGTGCATCTGCACGTTCTGACAGCCGCCATCAGGGTTCCCACGAAAAGGAAACCGAGGTGCAACCAAGGAAGCATCATCATAGGGGCACGTCGTCCCGGGAAACTGGCGGACATTCGGAGAGTGAAGACAGTGAGGGAGGTCACTGGAAGTCCAAATCAAGAAGACACAGGTCAAACACCTACGAAGATGATCTCTCTCAGCCTTGGACGTGTGAAGAAAGAAACCCTTTCACACCTCGTATCCGACATTTCAATTTCCCAAGGACAAAGAGGCCCGGCCATGTCAAGACATATGATAGAAGCAGGGATCCGGAAGATCATTTAAAGCTAATCCAGGCCGTGGCAAAGACAGAGAGGTGGGCAATGCCAACATGGTGTCAGATGTTCAACTCAACGCTTACTGGAAACGCTAGAGTCTGGTTCGACAAACTCCCAAGGGAATCCATTGACAGCTATGCAGATTTGAGAACAACATTCAGGGAAAATTATCTCCAACAAACAAAACACATCAAGGATCCAGTAGAGATACATCATATCAAGCAAAGAGATTGAGAATCCATGAAGGACTTTATGGAAAGATACAAAGCAAAAATCCTGGATGTGAAAGGAGCGCCAGAATGCATGAAGATCTCCGGATTCAGGCACGATATAACACACCCCGAGCTGATCAAGCGTTTATACGAGAAAATTCCGAGGTTAATGGACGAAATGTACAAGGAGACTACGTCTTTTCTGCAAGGGGAAGTTGCTGCATTCAGTCATAGTCGGAAAAAAGCATCTGCGCCGTGGAAACAGCCAGAAGGAGGAAACAATCCAAATTTTAAGAAGGGTTTTAAAAATAAGCAAAGATCGGATCGGAAGCTAGATAGATTTTCACTCCTTACAAAAACCCCAAAAGAAATTTTTGCTTTAGAAAAAGGAAAATTCAAGGCTCCACCACCAATGGTAACTCCTGCGGAAAAAAGGGATCCGAACAAATACTGTGAATTCCACGCGAATACGGGGCATAACACGGACGAATGCATGCAGCTGAGGAAGCAGATAGACGAGATGATCAAGTCAGGCAAATTGTCGCAATTCATCAAAGAATTAAAGCAGAGCGACAAGCCAAAGGCACAAAAGAAGGGGGAAACGACCGAAAAAGATAAGCCCCTAGCCATCTTGATGAGTCAACCATGGGAGAGGGTAGCCAAACAAAGGGTCACCCAGAGTTTCTCTCCGGAGATAATAATCTCCTTTCCGTCTTTAGGAGAGGAAGACAGAACGGAAGGACCAATGATCATCGAAGCTGAAATAGGAGGGCACTTTGTACACCGGATATACGTGGACGGAGGAGCGTCCTTAGAAGTTCTATACAAACATTGCTTCGTCAGGATCCGGCCAGAAATAAAAATCCAGATGATCCCAGCTACTATATCTCTCATAGGATTCAATGGAGAAACCATTTAGCCGATAGACCAGATATCCCTACTAGTAAAGATATGTGACGAAGAGCATTCCACTTCCGCATGGATGAACTTCATGGTTATCAGGTCACCATCTCAACACAATGGAATAATAGGCAGAACGGGTATAAGAAATATCCGTGTCGTACCATCCACGGCACACGAAATATTAAAATTCACAGTAAAAGGAGGAACGGTAACGATACGAAGCAGCAGAGTCATCCCGATGGAACGTGCAATGATCTCCGGACCTAGCACACAACACCCTGTGACCAGTCAGGTGTTGGAGGAGAAGATAAAAATGGCCATTCATCCTAAATACCCCGAGCAGATAATAGCCATAGGATCTACCCTAACAGAAAAAGGACGCAAAGAACTATGTGCTTTGCTCAGACAAAACCTGGATGTTTTTGCCTGGAAGCCAGCAGATATGACAGGTGTCCCACGACACATGGCGGAGCACCGCCTAAATGTCCGAGAGGGACGCTCACCGATTAAACAAAAGAAAAGAGGGCAAGCGCCGGAAAGAAATAAAGCGATCCAGGAGGAAGTGGAAAAATTGGTAGATTTCAGAATCATGAAAGAAGTCCACTATCACAGCTGGCTATCCAACCCGATCATGGTCAAGAAACACGATGGGAGTTGGCGAATGTGTGTGGATTTCAAAGATCTAAATAAAGCATGCCCTCAAGATGGTTATCCCTTGCCGGAGATAGATTGGAAAGTAGAGTCTATCTGCGGATACCCTTTTAAGTACTTCCTGGACGTATACAAAGAGTACCACCAAATTAAAATGGCAGAGGAAGATGAAGAAAAAACAGCATTCATCACGATCCAAGGGATATTCTGTTACACAAAGATGTCGTTCGGCCTAAAGAACGCCGAGACAACCTATCAACGCTTAGTAGACAGGGCATTCCAAAAGCAGATCGTACGTAACCTGGAAGTATAGGTCGACGACTTGGTAATAAAATTCCATACAGAAGAAGAAATTATCCGAGACATAGAAGAAACATTCAAAACTCTCCGGCAAATAAATATGAAGCTAAATCCAAAAAAGTGCACATTCGGAATGCAGGAGGGGATGTTTTTGGGCTACAAAGTAAACGCTGAAGGACTGAAAGTATGCCCAGATAAAGCAGACGCGGTCCTTATCCTACCGTTTTCGGGATGCCTTAAGGACGTACAAAAGCTGAATGGGAAACTCGCAAGTTTAAACAGATTTCTGTCAAAATCAGCTGAAAAATCACTGCCGTTCTTTAATACCCTGAAGAAGTGCACAAAGAAAAGCGATTTCCAATGGACTCGGGAAGCCTAAATAGCCTTCAAACAGATGAAGAAACTCATAGTGGAACTCCCAATGCTGACTACACCAAAGGGAAGAAGAAGGCCTAATCATATACCTAGCCGCGGCCAAGGAAGCTATCAGCGCAGTCTTAATGACCGAACAGGGAGGCAAGCAATTGCCAGTGTACTTTATGAGCCGTGCCCTACGAGGGCCGGAGATCAATTACACCCCCATGGAAAAATTGGTATTATCCTTGCTCAGTGCAAGCAGGCGGCTGAAAAGGTACTTCCAGGCACATATAATTGTTGTAATTACGGATCAGCCGATAAAGCAATTATTGTCAAAATCAAAGATCAGCGGGAGGATGCTGAAGTGGAAATTTGAGCTAGAAGGATATGACATCCAATACAGGCCAAGGACATCGATCAAAGGATAAATATTGGCAGATTTTATTGTAGAGCGACCGGATGAAGAATCCCCGGACGAACCTATGGCAGAGCCAAAAGAATTACCGGAACCATGGACTTTGTTTACAGATGGGTCATCCTGTATAGATGGTTCCGGATCCGGGCTGATATTGACAAATCCGGAAGGAGTTGAATTCACGTACGCCGTGAGGTTTAGGTTTGAGGCTACCAACAATGAAGCTGAGTATGAAGCATTAATAGCCGGTCTCCGGATCGCAGAACAAATGGGCGTAAAAAACCTTTAAGCAAACGTAGACTCTCGCCTTGTAGCAAACCAGGTCAATGGCTCTTACGTAGCAAAGGAGTCAGGTATGGTTCAGTACTTGGAAAAAGTAAAAACACTGGCAAGTAACTTCAAGGAATTCTCCATCAAACAAGTACCGCGGAGCGAGAACAAGAAGGCAGATGCCCTAAGCAAGATTGCATTTACAAACTTCGCACACCTCAATAAGCAAGTACTTGTGGAGGAATTAAAGGAAAAGTATATACATGAGAAAGAGGTCCTCGCTATAGTGGAGAAGGAAGGGCAAACATGGATGACACCCATATGTGAATACCTTACAAAGGAAATCCTTCTGGAAGACAAAAAGAAAGCCAGCGTGGTACGTCGCAAGGCATCCCAGTACACCATTATCAATGGAACTTTATATAAGAAATCTTTCTTGGGACCGTGGCTCCGGTGCGTCGGACCACTTCAAGCAAACTACGTCCTTAGAGAAATACATGAATGATCCTGTAGCATGCACTTCGGTCCTAGATTCGTGGTCGCCAAGGCCATCCGGACGGGATATTACTGGCCAACAATGCATACGGATGCGCGGAAACTAATAAGGGAATGCAATGACTGCCAAGTCCATCGTCCCATTCCGAGAAATCCGCAACAAAACTTAACCCCCATTACGTCTCCGTGGCCATTCTATAAATAGGGGATCGACATAGTCGGACCCTTCCTTGAAGGACCAGTCAAAGTCAAGTTCTTGATCGTAGCTATTGACTACTTCACCAAATGGATTGAAGCAAAGCCTGTTGAGACTATCACGGGCAATCAAGTGAAGAAGTTCGTATGGAACAACATTGTTTGCAGATTTGGCCTACTAGGGGAAATAGTATTGGATAATAAAAAGCAGTTCCGTGATAACCCATTCAAAGACTGGTGCGAAAAACTGTGTATCCGCTAATATTTTGCCTTCGTGAAGCACCCACAAGTAAATGGTTTGGTCGAAAGAGCAAACAAAAGTCTAGGAGAAGGAATCAAAGCTAGATTAGATAAAAGAAGCAAGGATTGGATAGGAGAACTCTCACACGTCTTATGGGTATACCGCACCATGATAAAATCAAGCAATGGAGAGACACCGTTTTCACTACCATACGGCACGGAAGCAGTCATACCAGTAGAGATAGGCATGCCAACACTCCGGACTGCGGAAGTAGACCTGACGAAGAATGATGAAGCCTTGGAAATAAACTTGGACCTCATGGAAGAAAAAAGAGAACAAGCAGCAATTCAAGAGGCAAAAAGTAAAGCTAAGATGGAAAAGTACTACAACTCTAAAGTTCGAAGCACAAGCTTCAGGCCATGGGACATGGTCTACCGTAGCAATGATGCAAGCCACGCCAAGGACAGAGGAAAGCTTGGCCCTAAATGGGAAGGACCATATGAAGTTACAGAGTCATTAGGAAAGGGAGCCTACAAGCTTAAGGATCGCAATGGAAATGAACTTCCGCAAACATGGAACATCTGTAATCTTAAAAAGTGTTAGATACATGAAGTGTAAGCACCCGCCCGGTACGTATGATGCTCCGGAGGGCAGTATTTTAATTTCTCTTTATTTTGTAATGTCTTTTGAATATTAATGAAAAAGTGGGGATTAGCTACCCTCATCAGTTTTAAAGTCCTAAAATTATTATTACTTTGCAAAGTTATATCAACTATTAAGACGCGCACGCAAGGAGCTACGCTCCACAATAATATTATCCCGGATAATAAAAGGTTGAGCAACCTCAAAATTAGCTTGGGTGTATAAGAGGTATTGCAAACCCGACACCGGGAGAATAACCCACAAATATTCACAAGACTATCTATTACGAACATACAACAATAATAATAATAAGGTAGCAATATTATAACCTGTGAAAAACATCCTTGTTATAATAAAGACGGACGCACCAGCATCCACCTAAAAACATGTTTAACAAGATAAGCTAGAAACCGCAACAAAAAGGCCAACACACGGCCGCGGTAAAAAAGCAAACGTTCATATTACATACAGGCCGCAAACCAAATTGCCACATACGGCCACGACATACAAAAAAGAGAAAAAAGATTTAAGTGTTCAAGATACAACAGCAGACCACATGCGGTCATGGCATGGAGATAAAACTAAAGGCAACAACGCTCAAGATGGGGGACGGAAACAACACTTCCCAAGGCTTCATCTGTGTCTTCTTCAGCATAATCCTCAACGGAGAGAGGGGCCGCGGAAATACTAGCTTCACCCACCCAAGTCTGGGAAGACAAAGGCGCAGAGACTATTTCTATCATTAGTTGGCGAAGAGCCGCGGCATGCTTCTTGGCCCCCTCAGTACGAGCATGCACATTCATCAATGCAAAAGATAGGGAGGTCTCCCCGACGACCATTTTATCACCAGCATGATGAATGGGAATAAAAAGCTGTTCAATGCACGGTTATAAGGAAGCATCTTCCGGAAGTTCAGCAAAGGGTCGTTCTAGAAGAAAGCAATCAAGAACTTCATCCATACCGGCATCCTTTTTGGATTTCAACAGATCTACCAAGGGGAAGTGTGCGTCTTCAAGGGCCCTAACCGTGTTAACATAATATGCGCTGACAACCTTCGAGTTATAAGCATCAACCACGAAAAGACTCCTCCCGGCAACCCTATGCTCATGACCGGCCTCTAAACCTTCTTTCATGCCAAAATCAATGGCCCTGCCCAAAGCGTGACCAAGAATGCCCTGGTACTCTAAATATTTTAAGCACTTAAGGAGAGCAAGTTGTATCCCATAGGTCAGAAGCCACCTCCTTCCGGCCAAAAGTGTCAAGTAGGTGGGATAAAATTCCCCCTCCAGACGGCCGGAGACATCCATCACGTATGCCTCAAGCTCGGCCACATGGTTGTACAACTCTTGAGCCTGCTCTTCCTGCTGAACTTCCATTTTCTCCTTGAAATCCTAAAAACCGGCACGCAGAGAAGAAACCTACAAAAGCAAGAACACTTGTAAAAAAACATATTATAAAAACATGTAAATAGACACATGCGGAATAAAAGGTGTGGACATACCTCAGAGGCAAGCCTATCTCGCTCAGATGCCAACGAAGTAATCTTAGTCCCGGCCTCGCCACAGGCCACCTTAGCGTCATCCAGGGAAGACGCAAGATGAGTGGCATGGGAGTCAAGCAAGGAAATGTCATTATCCTTCTGAGTGATGGTGACCTTGAGAGCTGACACCTCTGTGGTCAAAGTAGACTTCTCTCCGGATAAGGAAGATACTTGATCACGGAGGCAGATAACTTCCGCGGCTTCAGCCTCCTTCTCCTCTAGCTGAGATTTCAACCTGAGGATCTCTGAGTCTTTTTCCTCCAACAACTTACCACGTGCAGCATACTTAGCATTGAGTTTTTCTTTAAGCTCTAACTCATGCTCCGCACGGGACCTTACCTCTGACCCAAGGCATATTTGCGTGCTGCCCCTACATTAAACTCCGTACATAATTGGTCATAATTCATAGAACGGAGAGAAGAGAAGAAGGCGGGGGGAGCAACGCGGTCCACCAGGGTACAGTAGGAAAAGCCATCGTCCAACAACGAATCATTGGTAATGTTCCACCTAGGAGCATACCAACGCTTCGCCTCGGAAGGGTCAATGGTAGCAAGCTCATAGAAAGAATCATCAGACCCTTCCGACTCCTCAAGCTAGGAAGGACCAGCTATATCCGGATTAACATCCGTGGTGAGCTTGGCCTTGGTAGAAGTTGTGGTGGCAGCGGCAGTATCTACCAGAGCACTCAAAGTTCTAGAGCTGTAAGGATAAACAAAAAATCAACGATTAGGAAAAGGTGCGGAAATTCAGAAAGTACTTAAGGATGCATATACATACCTCCCCACAGTAGTACGGATCTGGAGGCTCACTTGGGCAGATAAATCCACAAAACTTTCACTTTCTTGAAAAGGAGGGGCAACAGAGGGAGTAGCAGATGATTCCCGGGCCAACAAACGAGAGCCTGCCGGCATAATCTGCTCCAAAATAGCAAGGGTTTTACCTCCGATACCAAAAGCAAGGGAAGGGTGGCCCGTCCTCAACTTCTTAGTAGGGATAACGTCGCTTCGCTTTATCAGTCTTGTAGGTTCCGATTTAATGCTTCACTTCATAACACAAATCACGAATCAAGAAACTAAGAAAAGAAAGGAGAAAGAGAGGTTCGAAATTAGAGAGAGAGATGAGAGAGTTGAGAGAAAAGAGATGAAAAGAAATTTTTGATATTATGAAAAAAGATATTTTCTAAATAAGAAAAATATCTATATATATTTAGATATTTTAGAAAATATCTAAATATATATATACCCCTACACATTTAATGTGATGCGCGGGATATTTAACTAGGACCCGGGCTCGGGTTTTGTTTGGGATTAAACCCGAAACATATACAATATTAGATTAACTACCGAGCCCGATTCCCGATATTATCCTGTTACAACATTAACTCATTAAAGACCGAAGCTCTATCGTAGAGTGACCGAGCTTCCTTGTTTGACTCAATAAATTGAGGCTAACAATCTCCCCCGAAGTGAGGTCTTGAACACGGGAACGAGCTTCCTTTATTGACTCAATAAAATTGAGGCTAACAGGGGTCGATTTCACTTTTTAACGGATTGCTAGGTAGTTTATCACATGTGATAAAGTATTTACTAAACATGTTCAATATGTTTTAAAAACGACGTTCGATTAAAATATTGATATGCAGTTTATCTCTTTTGATATATACAGTAAAAATGATTTTTGTGATAATGTGAGAGATTAGAAGTTGCATTAGGGGTCAATTTGACTATTTAAGAGATTGTTGGGTAGTTTATCACCAGTGATAAAATATTTGGTAAACAAGTTCATATGTTTTAAAAACGGCATTCGATTATAGTATTGACACGCAGTTTATCTCTTGTGATATATGCAGAAAAAATGATTTTTGTGATAATGTGAGAGATTTGAAGCTGTGTTAGGGGTCGATTTCACTTTTTAACGGATTGTTAGGTAGTTTATCACCTGTGATAAAGTATTTAGTAAACATGTTCAATATGTTTTAAAACGACGTTCAATTATAGAATTGATAGGCAGTTTATCTCTTGTGATATATTTAGTAAAAATGATTTTTGAAATAATGTGAGAGATTAGAAGATGCGTTAGGGGTCGATTTGACTAATTAAGGGATTGCTAGGTAGTTTATCACTAGTGATAAAGTATTTAGTAAACATGTTCAATATTTTTTAAAAACGGCGTTCGATTATAGTATTGATAGGCAGTTTATTCTTGGTAAGATTATTTCAGTTTTGAAAAAATGCAAGTTTTCTGACTTTAAAAAATATATAAAATGTTTAATCTTTATTTGTCTTTTATCTATTCTAATAAAACAGATGTCCGAGTTGACGAATGAACAAAGGGATGAAGAAAAGGACTGAAAATTTTGATAAGACGATGAAAAGTCAAATGAATGCTTTTGAATATAAGAAGAAGATGAAAGACGTAAATTTGGCATTCTTTCCAACACTTGTTCAGGATGAATATTATGTCATAGTTTGCAACTTTATAAAGGCCAATGCATTAATATTGGACAACAAATCAGATGGAGAAAACATTGAAAAGTACAAGGACGTCTTTGAATTAGTGGTAAGGAATGTCTGAATAAATATTGTTATAGGGTTATGTCATAGGAGATAATATAGATGTCTATGGTGTTTTAATGATTTTATTATTTATTTTTGCAGAAAACTTTGTTGCTCAAATATTTAACAAAAATGGCTCATCCATGTGTTGGAAAGCTATCAAGGGACAAAACACCCAAAGTCTACAAATTGAAATGGAGAACTAAGAAAAACAAAGTCGACAGCGGGTTATATACAATTTTGCACTTGGAACTGTATGATGGTGATTCAGCGTCAAAATGGAGACCTGAAATTGTTGTTGAAACCAACAGAGACCATGATATTCAAATGAGAACCATGAGGTCGAGATCTGCAACAAAAATTGTAATGCATGAAATGAACACCAAAAGACGTTTGATGTCAGATTATGCAAACAAGTTTGAAGAGAAGAGAAAAGTTGCAGCAACATTGCAGAAGAAATGAAAAGTTAAGAAATTTTCTTTTGATGCTTAGTTAAGGTTGTATTTGATATTACTAAGACAATTGGTACTTTTCTTTAGCTGCTTAGATTAGTAATGGTTAGGACAAGCAGTTATTCTTTATCACTTGTTTAGTAATGGTTAGTAAAACACCTGGATGTTTTCTTTTTAGTGCTTACCTTATGAACATGTACTTTTGTTTTTTATCTCTAGCTATAGTGATGTCTCTAGTGATATTTCTAGTGATTTTGCTTTTTATCTCTAATGATATATCCCTATTGATATTACCTTCTTTTAACAATATCAGAAAAACATTAACAAAATTTATTATCCTTTACGGTGTTGAATCAAAAGTTATAATGACAATGATATTCACCTTACTCAATCTAAAACACATATTCTCTTTACCTAATGCGATAATCAATTTACTTTATCTCAAAAGAGAGATTATCCCTTGCATTATTATATCACAAGAGATACATGATTGTAAATGACATAAAATCTAAAAAGAAAACCATACACATAGATTAGTTCACAAAAGATTACAATACACACTAGATAAATGTATTGTTATATCACAAAAGATAACCATAAAGCCATAGTTTGTTAAACTAGTAGATGAAAATTACATAAAACTAAATGATCAAATGTTGAACAAATATTTTGATCATTTGTGACTTCCAACATTTCTTTTCCCTTTGCGCTTATTCTCAGCAACAACTGCAAAATGAAAACCCAGGCGTGAGAGCAATACTTCCAACTGTTGGTGCCCTTGATGCAAATTGAGGCGCGGGAGCTGGAACTTCTTTAGACTTGGAATCTCTTAACTTTGAAACTAAATGCTTGGAAGGTGGTCTCTTGTTAAATTTAAATTCAGCAACATCCTCGTCACTTCCATCACCATACCATTGCAACAAATGTTTGTACGGACCTTTACTATAAACAATATCATAGGAAGCTGAGTTAGACTTGGTGTCCGAACTTGTGTTGGAAACAATGATTTCTGCAAAAAATAAACAAAAATGAAAGTGAAAGTTATTCAAGAACAATGTGTATGGTAAACTAAAAACAACAAATGACAAGTCATATGTTACAGTTACTAAAAATTTCTCAAAGCAAAATAGAAAGGATCATATCATTTTTAACTATAATATCACAAGGGATATCTTTTATAAAGTACTAAAAGAAAGAATTCTTACTCTCTGACCTATAAGTAGTCCTCATCAACCCACACAATGGCGAACCAACAAAAAAAACAGTGATCCATGTCGATCTAATCCTATACATCTTGGCAGTTATAACTGCATTAATGACCACATTAATTGGTCATGTAACCACTAATCCCTACTATTACGGAGGATATTATGGAGTGATTAATGGGCCGTTAATGTTAGACGCATAAATTATTGGCCCAAGCCATTGTGGGCTTGAGGTCCATTAGATCTGGGGTTTAGTAGCTTATTCCCAAATCTATGTTCTATATTATCTTTCATGGTATCACAGCCAGTATCGATCCACTATTAAAATCTCCCATCTCAGTCATCCCCTCCCCTATTCTTTCTCTACCTCACAGTCATTAAATTTTTTTCACCAAATCAAAAAAAAATTAAAATTTTTTTACTGTTCACCAGCGTCACTATTCACTGGCAAGTACTGTTTATTGTCGGGTACTGTTCATCGAAAAAAAAAATATTGTTCTTATGGCTTTCACCTATTCCCTAGCCCAATATGTGGCTCACAAGACTAATGTTGCTCAACAGTATACACCACAAAAGCATTACAGATTCCCGCATCCTGGTCAAGGTATACTCGGTCCCGCTCCGGCTATTTATGCATCCCAGCATACTACTCTACCAAGTGCGTTTAGCATTATGCCGCCGCAAGACCCGACTTGGTACATGGATACAGGTGCCTCTTCTCATTTAAATTTTAATGCAATTAATTTAAGCACCATTTTTGATAAACGTTTATTTCAATCTGTTTACGTTGGTGATGGCAAGTCTATTCCCGTCACCAACACCAGCCATAGCATTATTCCTTCCTATCATCGCCCTCTTCATCTTCATAATGTTCTTGTAACCCCCAATATAATTAAAAATCTCATTTTTGTTCGTCAGTTCACTAGGGATAATATTGTACCATTTGAATTTGACGCCTTTGGTTTTCTTGTGAAGATTACTTTACTCATCATACCTCCTTCGATGTGACAGTTCGGACGATCTCTATCCAGTTACCAAGCCGTCAACTCTCCCTATTGCTTTTCTCTCGACAAGTGCTTCTACGTGGCATCAACGCCTCGGACATCCGGGTGATCAAGTGTTTCAGTTCGCTATCTCTAGTAGTTTAATTTCATGCATAAGAATAGTCTTCACATATTGTCACGCTTGTTAACTGGCAAACATGTGAAGCTTCCATTGAATATTTTTAACATCCATTGTTAAACATTGTGTTTCGTGATATTGATACATTATGGATTTATGACATCACCCATTGTTAGCTCTAGGTGGTATTCAAATAAAAAGTCTTATTTCTTGATTATTTCTCTCATTTTCTATGATTTTTCCTCTCCGTTTCAAATCTGACTTGTTTGATAATTTTTTGCATTTTCGCAACTATGTTAAAAATCAATTTAAATGTAAAATTAAAAGCTTCCAATGTGATCATGGCGGTGAGTTCGATATAACCGACTTCACACCCTTTTTGCTAAAAATGGCATCCAATTTAGATTCTCTTGCCCAAAAACCTCCCAACAAAATGGCAAGGCGGAGCGAATGATACGAACAATTAATAATACCATTCGTACTCTTCTCTTTCAAGCACACCTCCCCCTACCTTTTGGGTCGAAGCCCTTCATATGGCTACCTATCTCCTAAACCTTTTACCCTCTACCGCAATCCATAACGATATACCTTTCACACGCTTTTTCAACAAACCACCCGATTACTCCTACCTTCGCATCATTGGGTGTCTATGTTACCCTCATATCTACTCACCTCATGAACTTGCCCCACGTGCCACACCATGTATCTTTTTAGGCTATCCCGCCTATCATCATAGTTTTCGTTGCCTTAACCTAGACAAACAAAATTATTCTCTCCCGACATGTCACCTTTAACAAAATACATTTCCCTTACAAATCTATGACAACGTCCTTGCCACCTTCTTACACCTTCCTCAATACTCAACCTTACCCCTCCTCACTTCTCTTGCATCCAAACTTCCTAATTCTTCCACAAACATCCTACACCAAACGAGCAGCCCAACCGCTCCACTAATTACCGATCCAAATCAAAGTCCTACTCACACCGGCCCAAATTCACCAGGCCCAACTTTCCCCACCAACCAGCCATGAAGTGACCTCCCTTAGGGGGAGATTGTTAGGAATACGAAATTCCTAGAAAAGTCTCGGTCACTTCATAGATATCAGAAAATAGCTCGTCAAGTAATATTTGGAAACTTACATAGGTAACTAGTCCAAGGTCCATGGAAAGCCCATGTAACCAAGGCCCATGTCCACCTCATGTAAGTATAAATACCCTCTCCACACATGGAGAGGGTGTTGGTTCTCTTTGTATTTTCACATAGTTCAATCAATCATTCCATTTTTTCCTTTTTTTTACTTTCTCTCTCTAGTTCATCTTTTGTGTAAAATGAGTTTTCTTCAATATGGTTCGCTCCATGTGGTTGTTTAAACATAAGTTTCATGCTGACGGGACTTTGAGCCGCTATAAGGCTCGTTTAGTTGCTAACGGTAGTAGTCAGCAACTAGGTGTTGATTTTGATGAGACCTTTAGTCCGGTCGTTAAACCGGCCACCATTCGCACGATCCTTAGCCTTGTCGTGTCTCGTCAGTGGCCCATACACCAACTTGATGTTAAGAATGCTTTTCTTAACGGTGACTTATCTGAGACTGTGTACATGCATCAGCCTCCTGGTTTTGTTGACAATCGGTATCCTCATCATGTTTGTCTTTTACAGAGATCTTTATATGGACTGAAACAAGCACCCCGGGCTTGGTTTCAGCGGTTTGCAGGTTATGCCACACGAGCTGGATTTTATCATAGTCGATGCGATTCCTCATTGTTTATCTATAGACAGGGTTCTCAGGTTGCTTACTTACTTATTTATGTGGATGACATCATTCTCACAGCTTCTTGTCCAGCCTTACTTCAGCAGATTATAGGTTCTCTAAATAATGAGTTTGACATGACTGATCTTGGGGCGCTTAATTACTTTCTTGGTATTTCTGCTGATCGTACTCCTACAGGTTTGTTTTTGTCACAGAAGAAGTATGCTCTACAGCTCCTTGAGCGTGCTCACATGGTTACTTGTAACCCTTCTCGGACACCCGTTGATACAGAGTCTAAACTTGGTCCGGAAGGTGCTCCTGTTCAGGATCCTACTTTATATCGCAGCCTTGCAGGGGGGCTCCAGTATCTTACTTTTACACGTCCAGATTTATCTTATGCAGTTCAGCAGATTTGCCTTTATATGCATGATCCGAGAGAGCCACATTTAGCTGCTCTCAAGCGTATCTTGCGATATGTTCAGGGTACTTTGGATTTAGGCCTTCATTTATATGCGTCCTCCACTACCTCTCTGGTTGGTTATACTGATGCTGATTGGGCGGGTTGTCCATCTACACGCAGGTCTACCTCAGGTTATTGTGTCTTTTTAGGTGATAACTTATTATCTTGGTCCGCTAAACGACAACACACTCTTTCACGCTCTAGTGCCGAAGCTGAATACCGGGGTGTTGCTAACGTTGTAGCAGAAACTGCATGGCTTCGTAATCTTCTTCGTGAGTTACACTCTCCTTTATCGACTGCAACTCTTGTCTATTGTGATAACGTTAGTGCTGTTTATATGTCTGCCAACCCTGTTCAACATCAACGGACGAAACACATTGAGATTGACATTCATTTCGTCCGAGATATGGTTACCGCTGGTCAGGTTAGAGTTCTACATGTGCCCTCTCGTTTCCAATATGCCGATATTTTCACCAAGGGACTGCCTTCCGCATTGTTTGAAGAATTTCGATCCAGTTTGAGCGTACGGCCTCCTCCCGCTCCAACTGCGGGGGCGTATTAGTCAATATAATTAATGTCATTTATTATGACCATAATAGGCGTGTCCTATTCTTGGTATGATTATATTATCCTTATCATAATTTGGTGTAGATGAGTTGTAGGTCTTATCTTTGGCTCAAGCCTTTTCCTTGTAACCTATATATACTGTATGTTTTTGTGAAAATAATCAAGGAAAACCAATTACCCTTCAATAATTAGGTATGCTCCACCTGATTTTTTATTTTTTTACAATTATGTTTAATTAAAAAGTTTAGATACTTCTAAATTTGGCATTAAAAATTTGTAAATTCGTTTTTGTTAATCTATATATAAGAAAAAAGAAAAATACACAAGTACTTGAAAGTGAATACATAATACTTGTGGATCAAATTGTAAACATAGATGCAAGAGAAGTGAGAAGGGGGGAAGGCTGAGTATCGAGGAAGGTGTAAGAAGGTGGTGAGGAATGTGTCATAGATTTGTAAAGGAATTGTGTTTCGTCAAAGGTGACGTGTCGGGAGAGAATAATTTTGTTTGTCTCGAGGTTAAGGCAACGAAAACCATGATGATAGGCGGGATAGCCTAAAAAGATACATGGTGTGGGCACGCGAGGCAAGTTATGATGGTGAAGGGAGATGAGGGTAACATAGACATCCAAAGATGCGAAGGTGCGGTAATTGGGTGTTTAGTTGAAAAGGCGTGTGAAAATGCATATCGTTATGGATTTGCGGTAGAATGGTAAATGGTTTAGGAGATAAGTAGCCATAATGGAGGGCTGGTCAACCCAAAAGTAAGGGGGAGGTGTGCCTTGAAAGAGAAGAGTACGAATGGTATTATTAAATTGGTTCGTACATTTTCGCTCCGCCTTGCCATTTTGTTGGAGTTTTTGAGCAAGAGAACTATTTGAATGCCATTTTTGGCAAAAAAGGGTGTGAAGTCGGTTATTATCGAACTCACCGCCATGATCACATTGGAAGTTTTTAATTTCACATTTAAATTGATTTTTAACATAGTTGCGAAAATGCAAAAATTTATCAAACATGTCAGATTTAGAACGAAGAGGATAAATCCATAGAAAATGAGAGAAATGATCAAGAAATAAGACATAATATTTAAAACCACTAGAACTAATAATGGGAGATTCCATAAAACAGAATGAATAAATATCAAAACAGAGTTCGACAATAGAATCTGAAACTATAAAAGGAGAAGCTTCACATGTTTTCCGAAGTTTAGGCAAGTGTGATAAATATGTGAAGATTTTTCTTTATTACATGAAAAATAAAAAACGACTAGAGACAAGCGAACCGTACACTTATCACCCGGAAGTCCAAGGCGTTATGCACGAGGAGGCACTTGTCGAGAGAAAAACCATGGAGAATGATGGCTTGGTAACTGGATAGAGATCGCTCGAACTGTCACATCGAAAGGATTAGACGAGTACAAGTATCCTTCACAGAAAAACCAAAGGCTCAAATTCAATAATTACAATTATTGTCCCTAGTTAAAACTGACGAACATAAATGAATTTTTAATTAAATTGAGGGTTACAGAACATTATGAAGATGAATGGGCGATGATCGAAAGGAATAAGCTATGGCATGTGTTTGGGGGGTGATGGGAATCAGATATTGCCATCACCACGTGAACAGATGGAATAAGCGTTTATCAAAATGGTACGTTAAATACTGCATTGAAATTTAAATGAAAAGAGTCACCTGTATCCATGTGCCAAGTCGGTCTTGCAGCGGCATAGTTCTAAATCGCACTTGAGTAAAGTATAGGTTTGACGCATAAATAAGCCCGGAGCGGGACCAAGTATACCTTGACCGGGATGCGGCAATCTGTAAAGTTTTTTTTGTGGTGTAAACTGTTGATAACATTATCTTTAGCCTAATCGGGCTAGGGTACAGGTGAACATATTGAAATACAATCGGAGATGATTTGAGATTACAGTAGTTGAGAGATATAGAGAGAACTTAGGGAGAGGGTCGACTTTTTAGAGAGAAATTAGGAGAGGATCGGTTTTTGCTCTGATTACCATATTGAAAGCTAATTTTATTCCTTGATTATCATTGATAACAACTATCCTATATATACAGGATAAAAGAGAACATTCTGGAATGATACCATAGGGCCTAGGCCCAATACATATTAATGAATAATAAATGTCTTGACTAATAAATGTCTTGACTTGACTTGAATGTTTGAATGTTGACTTGACTTTCAATGTTGACTAATATATTAGTTGGCCAATCAACATAATGAATATCGGAGTATCTTTAGTAATTGTGATTTGATTATTAATCTCATTTAATATTGATGGGTTGTACACTCTAGGTCCCTTTATCATCATGTATGATAGTACCTTTCTCATTGAACTTTATATTGACATGTTAAGAAATAATAGAGGACACACAAGTTCACCATCTTCATGGTATCAAAGACCCATTGTAGATCCTCAAAAACAGTATCCCTTTATCAAAAAATAGCTGTCTCAAGTCATTGGCAAATCACCGATGATTCAGTAGGGATCCAAAATGTATCTTTTTCCTTTCCTCTTATTAGATGAAATACGAATAAATCAAGTACCCTCTCGTATGCATGTGCTCTCTCTAGAAAAATAAATCAAGTTACCTCAGAACCTAAATCCATCTTCAGTAACACATTTCCAAAACCTCGCCCCACGGCTTAGTTGAATAGCAAGCCAAATCAAACTTTTGTCTTTTAATCTTTATTTAACCACAAAGATCATTGTAGTTCAGAAAATAGTTAGGTTGATAATTGTTGCTTCTACCTAAAGGCAAAGCAAGCCATGACGTAAAAATAAATGTCACACAAAGGAGGAAGCCGCAAGCAATAAACCACCATGCCACTAAACACAATTATGCTTCCGCTCAAACAAACAACAAAGAAGATGAAGAAACCACTAGTGATCATTGTATTTTTTCGAAATAGTTTGGTCCCCCCCCCCCCCCCCCCCCCCCCCCCCCCCCCCCCCCCCCCACAAAATTTACGCATCCTACCATAAGGCAAAAAAGTCATGAGAGAAATTAGGAGAGGTTCGGTTTTTGCTCTGATTACCATATTGAAAGCTAATTTTATTCCTTGATTATCATTGATAACAACTATCCTATATATATAGGATACAAGAGAACATTCTGAAATGATTACCATGGGCTTAGGCCCAATACATATTATTGAATAATAAATGTCTTGACTTGACTTGAATGTTTGAATGTTGACTTGACTTTCAATGTTGACTAATATATTAGTTGGCAAATATCAATCAACATAATGAATATCGGAGTATCTTTAGTAATTGTGATTTGATTATTAATCTCATTTAATATTGATGGGTTGTACACTCGTAGGTCTTATCTCATTGTATTGATATGCCTTATCTCATTGTACTATATATTGGATATGTTTATGAAATAGAGGACACACAAAGTTTCACCATCTTTCATGGTATCAGACGCCATTATAGATCCTCAAAAACAGTAACCCTTTATCACAAAATAGCTGTCCTCCGGTCATAGGCAAACCACCGATGATTCGGAGGGATCCCAAATGTATCTTTTCCTATCCTCTTATTAGCTGTAATACGAATAAATCAAGTACCTCGTATGCTTGTGCTCTCTCTAGAAAAATAAATCAAGTACCTCAAGTACCTAAATCCACCTTTCAGTAACCACTTCCCAAACGTCTCCCCGCAACGGCTTTAGTTGAATAGCAAGCCATCATCAAACTTTGTCTGTTAATCCTTGTTTTACCAGCGAAGATAATTGTAGTTTTCGAAAATAGCTGGTCAAAAATTTTGCGCTCTTACCTAAAGGCAAAAAGCCATGACGTAAAAATAAACGTCACGCAAAGGAGGAAGCCGCAAACAATTAAACCACTATGCCGGCGAATACAATTATTCTTCCGTCTCAACAAACAACAAAGAAGATGATAAAAGAAGAAGCGCTTTTCAATATGCCGATATTTTCACCAAGTAGTTGCCTTCCGCACTGTTTAAAGAATTTCGATCCAGTTTGAGCGTACGACCTCCTCCCACTCAAACTGCGGGGGCGTATTAGTTGGCAAATATCAATCAACATAATGAATATCGGAGTATCTTTAGTAATTGTGATTTGATTATTAATCTCATTTAATATTGTTGGGTTGTACACTCGTAGGTCTTATCTCATTGTATTGATAGGCCTTATCTCATTGTACTATATATTGGATATGTTTATGAAATAGAGGACACACAAAGTTTCACCATCTTTCAGAGGATTCGATGAGGGTCAGTGTTAAGGTCATGGATAGTTTCCATTTGTTTTCATGCTTTCGAGTCGTGATGTGCTTTAGAGTCGTTGTAGCTGCTTAGGATTGGTTTGGTCAAAACTATCTAGATCGTTGTAATTTCTAGAATCTTGCTGATTTACGTCCTTTCAAAAAAAAATTGATCCATGCTTTGGTTTTCCACATATTATATATATTATCAAAACAAAAGTGATACGACGCCGTTGCACTGTAGCTTGCTACAGTACAGTGCGCTACAGTGTTCGGCCAACTAGGCTATCATTTTGGGCCGGCCTATTAAGTTTTTTCCCCTACGCTACAGTATTCGGCCTATTAAAAAAATTCTTTTGCTATATGGGAAAAAAACCCGTTGTTAGCCAAAAAAAGAAAAAAAATATTACGGAACGTACCCTCACTTTTTAACTATTTACGGCTTTCCATCGGCCTGACCCAAAAAAAAGAAACTTTTACTTTATGAAAAAAAGGAAAAAAAAACCCTGTCGGCCCAAAATAGAAAAAAAAACAATTACGGGACGTAAAATTCTTTTGCTATATGGGAAAAAAACCCGCTGTTAGCCAAAAAAAGAAAAAAAATATTACGGAACGTACCATCACTTTTTAACTATCTACGGCTTTCCATCGGCCTGACCCAAAAAAAAAGAAGAAACTTTTACTTTATGAAAAAAGGGAAAAAAAACCCTGTCGGCCCAAAATAGGAAAAAACAAATTACCGGACGTACTCTCACCTTAAGACTATTTACGACTTTTTGACGTAATAAACTTTATTTATTAAATATACAATACATATCTACACACAAAACAGAGCTTTTACTTTATGGAAGAAAAAAAACCTCATGTCGGCCGAAAATAGGGAAAAAAATTATGCGACGTACTCACCTTTTAACTATTTACGACTTTTTTACATAATAAACTTTACTTATTAAATATCCAATACATATCTACCCATTCATTCAAATTAAAAAACACCCGCGGAAAGATAAAAAAAAAAAAAATTATTAGTATTCGGGAAAAAATTAGCCCCACCGCAACACGCGAATTCTTATGCTTGATCACACCAATAAAACATAATCTGCCCTGCAGCATCGCGCGGGTACTTTGGCTTGTTCACTAACTTATTCGTAACCTCAAACCAGCAACTTAATTCTCTTGATCTTGTAACCCTTATCTTTATACTTATACTTAGCAGCATGGATTTTAAAAAACCTCATAATCAGTTATATCTTTTGTATAGTAGAATGATATATCTCAATGAAATGAATAAACATATTAGTTTTACACATAGTAACACAATGACAGTTTTTCTTCCTAATATTATGGTCTTACGTATATGCTTTTTGGAAAATGTAGACCCACCAAGGCTCCGAACCCGCTTGAATGGTTTGAAACCATGGTCAAAGTATAATGAGCCCAATTAAATAGAAACAAAACAAGAAATAAATTATAGTAAAGTGGTCCATATGAATCAGAAGAAACAAAATAAAAAGGACGATCAGTCTGTGCAACTCGATGAGGTAAATATTAGGATAATTATGATGACGAATAGTAGGTATAACAAGCCTCCGGGCTTGGGCCACACTATCACTTGGGCTTCTGGGCCCAACTTAGAAGTCATGGGCCGAAACTAAACCCAGTCCTGCATTGGTCACGGCCCGGACACAGCAAGCGGACGCGGACCTAACTATAGGGAACTTCCGTCCACGAAAAACACACGTGTCCGCACACACGATTACTGCGGAACCTTACCCGACAAGGGACCCACTCCGGCCACTAACGAAACAAGCGAAATATCAGAAAACCTTAATATTTCGTTCGCTTATAAAAAGGACCTCCTAACACAATGAACAGTACGATTTTCTCACTCTACATACACATACTCTCACTCTCTACATGTTTACTTACTTTCACGTCGAAGTCTAACCGTGGGATCTGTTCCCACGGTAAGGCTAACAGTTTTCATTTGATTGTGCAGGAAATCACCATTTCTCTTGCTCTAGTACAAGATCTGACGCTCAAATCATTTGGAGGCCTAACCCAACAAAGAATTTGAGTCCCATTCTAAACCCGACACTTATTTTGTACTAACAAGTGGCGTCATCCGTGGGACGCTAACGCAACCACGTTTCCTAAAATACTCATCATGAGCACCCACGAACAGCACACCCCGACCATTCCCACGTCCGCCGTGTGAAACACTGGGGGAAGAAGTGGCCCACAAAATCTCGAGGAACCTGCATCCGACGAGGTCCTAAGAGAATTGTGCGACAAAAACTACCACCAACTCTTGCCGCTCATCGCTGAAAAAATGAAAAAAGAAAAAGAGCAGCAAGATAAGCTCAAAGCGGTAAAGGCTCGCCTACTTTACGGCGATGAGTCCGGAAAAAACCCAAGAGATCGCGAAGAGTCGCATTACTCCGAATCCAAGACGCCAACTACTCGAATAGAACCAAGAAGAAGGCATGGAAATAGGCACTCCCGAAGCCCGTCACCAATCGCCAACGTCTTCAGGAAACTCAAAACAGACCTCTTTCACCTAGGCCCAGTCCGCGGAAGGAGGGGGTGTGTTCAATAGGTTGGGAGGAAAAGAACATAGTACATCTACACGCCCTGACAGCCACTACCAAAGTCACCATGCAAAGGAACCTGAGGTACAACCAAGGAAGCGTCATCATCAGGGCACATCGTCCCGAGGAACCAGCGGATATTCGGAGAGTGAAGATAGCGAGGGGGGTCACTGGAAGTCCAAATCAAAGAGGCACAGGTCAGACACCTACGAAGATGATCTCTCTCAGCCTTGGACGTGTGAAGAAAGAAACCCTTTCACGCCTCAGATCCGACATTTTGACTTCCCAAGGACAAGGATGCCTAGGCATGTCAAGACATATGACGGAAGCGGGGATCCGGAAGACCACTTAAAGCGATTCTAGTCTGCTGTAAAGACAGAGAGATGGGCAATGCCAACGTGGTGCCACATGTTCAATTCAACGCTCACTGAGAATGCTAGGGTCTGGTTCGACAAACTCCCAAAAGAGTCCATTGACAGCTATGAAGACCTGAGGGCAGCATTCAGGGAAAATTATCGCCAACAAACGAAACACATTAAGGATCCGGTGGAGATACATCATATCAAGCAAAGGGACGGAGAATCCACAGAGGACTTTATGGAAAGATACAAAGAAGAAGTCCTGGATGTGGAAGGAGCGCCGGAATGCATGAAGATCTCCTGATTCATGCACGTGATAACCCACCCTGAGTTGATCAAGCGTTTATACGAGAAAATTCCGAGGTCAATGGACGAAATGTACAGGGTAACTACGTCTTTTCTGCAAGGGGAAGTCGCTGCATTCAGTCACGGTCGGAAAAAAGCGCCCACGCCGTGGAAACAACCAGAAGTAGGAAACAAACCAAACTTCAAAAAGGGTTTTAAAAACAAGCAATGGCCGGACCGGAAGCCAGATAGGTTTTCACTCCTTACGAAAACCCCGAAGGAAATTTTTGCTTTAGAAAAAGGAAAATTTAAGGCTCCACCACCAATGGTAACCCTTGCGAAAAAAGGGATCCAAACAAGTACTATGAATTCCACGCGGATACGGGGCACAACACGGACGAATTCATGCAGCTGAGAAAGCAGATAGATGAAATGATCAAGGCAGGTAAGTTATCACAATTCATCAAAGAGCTAAAACAGAATGACAAGCCAAAAGGACCAAAAAAGGGGGAAACGGCCGGAAAGGACAAACCCCTGGCCATCCTGATAGTCCAACTATGGGAGAGGGTAACCAAGCAAAGGGTTACCCAGAGTTTCTCTCCGGAGACAGTAATCTCCTTTCCACCCTTAGGAGACGAGGACGAAACGGAAGGACCAATGATCATCGAAGCTGAAATAGGAGGACACTTCGTGCACCGGATATATGTGGACAGGGGAGCATCCTCAGAGATTCTATATGAACATTGCTTCGTCAGGCTCCGGCCTGAAATAAGAAGCCAGATGGTCCCGGCTACCACACACCTTATTGGATTCAGTGGGGAAACCATTTGGCCGCTAGGCCAGATATCCTTGCTAGTAAAAATAGGTGACGAAGAGCATTCCACTTCCGCGTGGATGAACTTCATGGTTACCAGGTCACCATCCCAACACAATGGAATAATAGGCAGGCCGGGTATAAGAAAAATCCGTGTTGTACCATCTACGGCGCATGGAATGTTAAAATTCCCAGTCAAAGGAGGAATAGTAACGTTACAAAGCAGCATGATTGTCCCGATGGAATGTGCAATGATCTCCGGACCTAACACACGGCCCCCCGTAGTCAGTCATGTGTCGGAGGAAAAGATAAAAGTAGCCATTCATCCGGAATACCCTGAGCAAACAATAGCCATAGGCTCTACCTTAACAGAGAAAGGACGCAAGGAGCTATGTGCTCTGCTCAAACAAAACCTAGATGTCTTCGCCTGGAGACCAGCAGACATGACGGGCGTCCCGCGGCACATAGCAGAGCACCGCCTAAATATCCGAGAAGGATGCTTACCTATCAGACAAAAGAAAAGGGGGCAAGCACCAGAAAGGAATAAAGCAATCCAGGAAGAAGTGAAAAAATTGGTAGATGCCAGAATTATGAAAGAAGTCCATTATCACAGCTGGCTATCTAACCCGGTCATGGTCAAGAAACACGATGGGAGCTAGCGAATGTGTGTGGATATAAAGCATGTCCTCAGGATGGTTATCCCCTGCCGGAGATAGATTAGAAAGTAGAGTCTCTCTGCGGATACCCTCTCAAGTGCTTCCTGGACGCATACAAAGGGTACCACCAAATCAAAATGGCAGAGGAGGATGAAGAAAAAACAGCATTCATCACGAGCCAAGGGATATTCTGTTACCAAGGGATATTCTGTTACTCGAAGATGTCGTTTGGCCTAAAGAATGCTAGGGCAACTTATCAGCGTTTGGTGGACAGGGCATTCTAGAAGCAGATCAGATGTAACCTGGAAGTATACGTCGACGACTTGGTCATAAAAAGCCGCACGAAAGAAGAAATTATCCGAGACATAGCAGAAACTTTCAAAACACTCCGGCAAATAAACATGAAGCTAAACCCAAAAAAATGCACCTTTGGAATGTAGGAGGGGATGTTCTTGGGCTACAAAGTAAACACCAACGGACTGAAAGTATGTCCAGACAAGGCAGACGCGGTCCTTAGCTTACCATCTCCGAGATGCCTTAAGGATGTGCAAAAGCTGAACGGGAAGCTAGCAAGTTTGAACAGGTTTCTGTCAAAGTCAGCTGAAAAATCACTACCTTTTTTCAAAACCTTGAAGAAGTGTACAAAGAAGAGTGATTTCTAATGGACTCTAGAAGCCGAAATAGCCTTCAAACAGATGAAGAAACTCATCGCGGAACTACCAATGCTGACCGCACCAAAGGAAAAGGAGGAGTTAATCATGAACCTTAGCCGCGGCCAAGTGAAGCAATAAGCGCAGTTTAATGGGACCGAACGGGCGAGGCGAACACAATGTCAGTGTTCTTTGTAAGCCGCACCTTTACGGAGGGTAAGGGAGATACTACACCCCCATGGAAAAATTGGTGTTATCTTTGCTCAGTGCAAGCAGGCGGCTGAAAAGATACTTCCAGGCACACATAATTGTAGTAATCACGGATCAGTCGATAAAGCAACTGTTGTCAAAATCAGAAATAAGCGTCGTTCAGAGGATGTAAAGTGAAATTTGAGCTAGAAATGAGTATGACATTCCAATACAGGCAATGAATCAATAAAGGGGCAAATATTAGCGGATTTCATCGTTAGAACGACGGAGGAAGAATCCCGATGAAACTCTGGCAGAGACAGAAGAACTACCGAAACCCTGGACTTTGTTCATAGACGGGTCCTCCTGTATAGACGGTTCCGGAGCCGGACTGATACTAACAAACCCGAAAGGGGTTGAATTTACATATGCCATGAGGTTCAGGTTTAAGGCCACCAACAACGAAGCTGAGCTATGAAGCATTATTAGCCGGTCTCTGGATCGCAGAACTAAATGGGTGTCAAAAAACCTTCAGAAAAAGTTTAGCACTCCGATTGTAGCTAACCTAGGTCAATGGATCTTAAAGTCGCAAGAGAGTCCAGTCATAGTTCTAATATTGGAAGGTAAAAAAACACTCGAAGGTAACTTCAAGGAATTTTTCCCACAAGCAAGTGCCGCGCAGCGGAGAACAAAAAGGCGTGACGCCCTAAACAAGATTGCATCTACAAGTTATCGAGCCATCTTAGCATGCAAGTACTTGTGGAGGATTAAAGGGAGAAGTCTTATTAACGAGAAAGAAGTCCTCGCTATAGTAGAGGAGGAAGGGCATACATGGATGACACCTATATGCGAGTATCTTACAAAGGAAATCCTTCCGAAAGACAAAAAGAAAGCAAGGGCGGTACGTCGCAAAGCATCTAGGTATGTCGTGATCAATGAAACTTTATATAAGAAATCTTTCTTAGGGTCATGGCTCTGGTGTGTCGGACCACTTCAGGCAAACTACGTCCTTAGAGAGATACATGAAGGATCCTGCAGCATGCACTCCGGCCCTAGATCCGTGGTCGTTAAGGCTATCCGGACAGGATATTACTGGCCCACGATGCACGCAGATGCGCGAAAATTAATAAGGGGATGCAATGACTGCCAAGTCCATCACCCCGTCCCAAGAAATCCGCAATAGAACTTAACCCCCATTACGTCTCCGTGACCATTCTACAAGTGGGGGATCGACATAGCCGGACCCTTCCCGAAAGGTCCAGGCAAAGTCAAGTTTTTAATTGTAGCCATTGATTACTTTACCAAATGGATCGAGGCTAAGCCTGTCGCGACTATCACGGGCAATCAAGTAAAGAAATTCGTATGGGACAACATTGTTTGCAGATTCGGCCTACCAAGGGAGATTGTGTCCGATAATGGAAAACAGTTGTGTGAAAACCCATTCAAAGACTGGTGTGAGAAACTATGCATCCGCCAATGTTTCGCCTCTGTAAAGCACCCACAAATAAATGGCTTAGTCGAAAGAGCAAATAGAAGTTTGGGGGAAGGAATTAAAGCTCGATTGGATGAAAGAAGTAAAGATATTGACAGGAGAACTCTCACACGTCATATGGGCACACCGCACAATGATTAAGTCAAGCAATGGGGAGACACCATTTTCACTAACGTACGGCACGGAAGCGGTCATACCAGCGAAAACAGGCATGCCAACACTCCGGACTGCGGAAGTAGACTTGATAAAGAATGACGAAGCCTTGGGAATAAATTTGGACCTCATAGAAGAAAAAAGAGAGCAAGCAGCAATTTAAGAAGCAAAAAAACAAAGCTAAAATGGAAAAATACTACAACTCTAAAGTCCGCGGTAAAAGCTTCAAGCCAGGGGACTTGGTCTACCGCAGCAATGACGCAAGCCACGCATTGGACCCAAATGGGAAGGACCATACGAAGTCACGGAATCATTAGGGAAGGGAGCATACAAGCTTAAGGATTGCCAAGGAAATGAACTTCCGCGAACATGGAATATCTGTAATCTTAAAAAATGTTATATACATAAAGTGTAAGCACCCGCTCGGCACGTATGATGCTCCGGAGGGCAGTATTTCAATTTTCTTTACCTTGTAATGTTTTTTGAATATTAATGAAAAATGGGGATTAGCTACCCTCACAAGTTTTAAAATTATTTTCACTTTGCAAAGTTTTGTTAATTGTTAAGACGTGCACACAAGGAGCCACGCTCCGCAATTATATTATTTCGTATAATAAAGGCTGAGCAACCTCAAAATTAGCTTAAGCGTGTAAGAGGTATTGCAAACCCGCCACCGGGAGAATAACCCACAAATATTCTCAAGACTATCTATTACGAACAATAATAATAAAAGGTAGCAACACGATAAGTCAAACACCGCAAACAAAAAGGCCAACATACGGCCGCGATAAAAAAGAACATATCAACATTACATACAGGCCGCATATAGAAACAGCCACACACGGCCGCGACATACAAAAAGGAGGAAAATAGTTAAGTGTTTAAAATACAACCAGCCACCATAACAGACTACCTACGGTTACGGCATAAGCGAAGCTAAAAGCGGCAAGTCTCAAGCTTGAGAATGGCAACAACGCTTCCTATGGCCTCATCCGTGTCCTCTTCCTCATAGTCCTCAATAGAAAGGGGGGGAAGTACTAGCCTCACCCACCTAAGTCTGGGAAGACAACGGAGCGGAGACTATCTCCATCATCCGTTGGCGGAGAGCCGCATTGTGTTTCTTCGCTCCTTCAGCACGGGAATGGATATTCATCAAAGCAAAAGACAAGGAGGTCTCACCAACAGCTGTTTCATCACCAGCATGATGAATAGGAACCGAAAGCTGCTCAATGCATGGCTGTAAATAAGCAGCTTCCGGAAGTCCAGCGAGAGGTCCGTCCAGTAGAAAGCAATCCAAAACCTCATCCATCCCGGTATCCTTCTTAGACTTCAACAAATCCACCAAAGGGAATCTTGCGTCTTCGAGGGCTTTCACCGCGCTAACATAACTTGCTTTAGCAACCTCCGGGTTGTAGGCATCAACCATAGAAAGATTCCTCCCGGTAATCCCATGCTCATAACCGGCTTCTAAGCCTTCCTACATACCAAAGTCAACAGCCCGGCCCAAGGCGTGACCCAGGATGCCTTGATACTCAAGAGATTTCAGGCATTTAAGGAGAGTAAGTTGTATCCCGTGAGTTAGAAGCCACCTCCTTCCGGCCAAAGTAGTCAAGTAGGTAGGATAAAATTCCCCCTCTAAACGGCAGGAGATATCCATCACCTGCGCCTCAAGCTCGGCCACACGGTTGTACAACTCCTGAGCCTGCTCTTCCTGCTGAACCTCCATTTTTTCCTTGAAATCCTGAAAACCGGCATGCAGAGAAGAAACCTACAAAAACAAGTACACTTGTAAAAAAATAAAATAAAAATAAAATAGATACATGCGGAATAAAGGGTGCGGACATACCTTAGAGGCAAGCCTATCTCGCTCAGATGCCAACGAAGTAATCTTTGTCCCGGCCTCGGCATAGGCCGCCTTAGCATCATCCAGGGTAGACGCAAGATGAGTGGCACGAGAATCAAGCAAAGAGATGTCATGATCCTTCTGAGAAATGGTGACCTTGAGAGCTGACACCTCCGCGGCCAAAGCAGACTTCTCTTCGGATAATGAAGAAACTTGATCACGGAGGCGGATAACCTCCGCGGCTTTAGCCTCCTTCTCCGCCAGTTGAGACTTCAACCTGAGGATCTCTAAGTCCTTCTCCCCCAGCAACTTACCACGTGCAATATACTTAGCCCTAAGTTTTTCTTTAAGCTCCAACTCATTCTCCGCAGGTGACCTCACCTCTCACCCAAGACATATTTGTCGCGCTGCCCCTACATTAAACTCCGTATACAATTGATCATAATCCATGGTACGAAGAGCAGAGAAAAAGACAGGAGGGGCAACGCAATCCACTAAGGTGCGGCAAGAAAAGCCATCATCTAACAGTGAATCGTTGGTAATGTTACACTTGGGGACATACCAACGCTTCGCCTCGAAAGGGTCTAAATTGAGAGACTCATAGAAAGAGTCATCAGACCCTTCCGACTCCGCAAGTTGAGAAGGACCGGCCAAGTCCGGGTTAACATCTGTTGAAAATTCAGTAGCCCGGGTAGAAGTCGTGGCGGCAGCAGTAGCATCCACTAGAACACTCAAAGTGCTAGAACTGAAAGGATAAACAAACAATTAATGATCAAGGAAGGGTGCGGAAATTCAGTTGGCATTTAAGGATAAGTATATATACCTCTCTACAGTAATAGGAATCCGGAAGTTCGTTTAGGCAGAGGAATCCAGAAAACCCTCGTGTTCCTGAGAAGAAGGGGCAACAGGGGGAGAGGCAGGCTGGTCCCGGTCCAACAAACGAGAGCCTACCGGCATAATCTGTTCCAGTCCGACAAGAGTCTTACCACCAATACTGGAAGCAGGCTTAGGGTAATCTTTCCTCAACCTCTTAACAGGGAGCGAGTCGCTCCGCTTCACCAGTCTTTTCCTCTTTACCTTCTCAGGTTGCTCCCTAACAACTTCCTCCTCCTGAGCCTGCTCGTCCGGATCCATTAACTCCAGATAGGCGTCCTCCATAGCAACATTTTCCTGCCTTTCCTCAGTCAGAGCAGGGACCTCCGCAACCGTAGCAGAACTGCTACCCCCAGCGGCAGGAGCCTTCAGAGACATAAAGCAATGTTTGGTGCTCTCCAGCAGCTTCACCTGGTTGTCTTTTTTCTGAACCTCCACCGTTTGGACCTTCCGAGGGTCAGCAGTCTTGATGAAGTCAAATAAGCCCATCTCTACAAAACAAACATCAAATAATCAAGTTTCATGATATAAAGATACTACTACCCAAGGAAAATAACACCCACCCGTTCTGTCAGGATACTCAAAAGCCGGATAAGAATTTTCGTCAAAAGGATAGTACGGACTCAAACCCACAAGGCATAAGAAGCACTCCGGATACCGGCGGAAAGGAGCCTTATAACTTTCAAGAAGCATAACGGTTTGCTCCTGACGAGCAGTAAGATGGGGAGCCAGATCTTTTTCCGAAACACCTCCCGTATACAAAGGAACGGAAATAGGGAATACGCAAGAATCAACCCAGAAAAAATGGTCCGACCAATTCTTAATAGAATCCGGAGGTTTTGGAAAACAAGACG
>BQNB010054863.1:0-39362 GCA_026074375.1 Tanacetum coccineum | reverse complement strand
AGAAATGATATCAAAGATGCTGAGTAAGAGTTTGGAGGTTGATCAAGAAAGCACACAAGCATATGAACTACTGAAGTTCATCAGATCGCAAGTGAAGAAGTAGATAAGTGTTTGAAAGAATCATCATCAGAAGACAAGAAGATTTAATCTAGAAGAAACTTGAGATTAGAGGCTAAATCACAAGTTTAGGGGAGGATTGTTGGGAATAAATCTTCATCAAGAGTTAATACTGCCAAGGTATAACTAACAGTACTAATGGAGTTAGTACTGCCAGTACAAACTTAGTACTGCCAGTGTTAGTTAATACTGCTAGAAGAAAAGTTAATACTGCTGATGGTTAATGCTGCTGACTTGGAGATAAGGATGCAAAGAGATAAATATGGAATGTATATCTTATATATTTTAGGAAGATACGTATATGATTATAATTGTAATTGATCCTAAAAGTTTGGTAGTTATCTTGTAAAGGACTCCTTGTGGTGTATAAAAGGAGATCTTAGGTTAAGGTTTTATATATACTTAAGAGACAGATATACATCTTAGAGAAAGAACATATAGCTTCAAGGTTGTAAACCCTAGTACTAAGCAAGAGTACTCGTATTGTTGATCTAATAATATTGAAGCATTTTGTGTTTTATTCATTGTTCATTGTTTAGTACTGTTTCATTGATTAATACTTCTAGAGTATTGAAGTGTAGATTCCGCATACACTTTGATATACAAACAAAGTTTCTACTATTGTTATTTTGGATTTATCCAAGGTAACATACTCTTTACAAGGTAAAGAATCGATCAAGGCTTGGGATCAACACATATGATGTCAAATACCCATTAATGAATGTGACCAGTGATAACCTAATGCACATGACCCATGTGAATTAGCCATTATCACCGGTCATGCATGGGTTCCAATACACTATAAGCCACTACAACCCAATGCACATGACCCATGACCCATGTTAATTACCCATTGTCGATCACCAGTCATGTATATGTCGATAACATGACACTATAAGCCACTACAACCCAATGCACATGACCCATGACCCATGTTAATTACCCATTGTCGATCACCAGTCATGGATGTGTCGTAACATGACACTCTAAGCAACTACAACCCAATGCATATGACCCATATGATGTCAAATACCCATTAATGAATGTGACCAGTGATAACCTAATGCACATGACCCATGAACCATGTGAATTAGCCATTATCACCGGTCATGCATGGGTTCCATTACACTATAAGCCACTACAACCCAATGCACATGGGTTCCATTACACTATAAGCCCACTAAATGACAAAATAGCTGAAAATGGCAATCCGATTACTCACCGATTAATCCCGCCTAGAACGATTACAAGCTACAGGGAGGTCGACCGCCCGATTATCGATTCACGATTTTTTCAATCTTTGCTACTATTTCTTTAAGTAACAAAACTTTTATTCACGACTATTATCGTTGCTAAAGGTATTTTCCCGATTAATCCCGCCTAGAACGATGTACAAGCTACAGGGAGGTCGACCGCCCGGCTATCGATTCGCGATTTTTTCAACCTTTGCTACTTTTTCTTTAAATTTTTTGTAAACAAGTAACAAAACTTTTATTCACGACTATTATCGTTGCTAAAGGTATTTTCCTGATTAATCCCGCCTAGAACGATGTACAAGCTACAGGGAGGTCGACCGCCCGGCTATCGATTCGTGATTTTTTCAACCTTTGCTACTTTTTCTTTAAATTTTTTTGTAAACAAGTAACAAAACTTTTATTCACGACTATTATCGTTGCTAAAGGTATTTTCCCGATTAATCCCGCCTAGAACGATGTACAAGCTACAGGGAGGTCGACCGCCTGGCTATCGATTCGCTTTTTCAACCTTTGATACTAGTGCCTAAAATATTTCATAAAATTTTCCCCCAAATGTTCCCCCAAAAAATTTCCCCCTAATGTTCCCCCCCAAAAATTTCATGAATCCTATTCTAAATTAATCACACAAACAACTCCTCCTGTTACCGCCACAACTCCCTCTCATCTCACCACAAATCCCGTCATCACTACAGCTCTCATCACGTCACTCTCTCGTCGCTGTCACTCTCCCGTCATAGACCCATCACTCCCGTCACCACTGGTAAGTATTGTTATATTTATTTTGTACACATCATTCTAGAAAAATCATGTTTATGATTCTGTAATTGAAAATGTCTTGAGTATGCTGTAATTAAACATTTGTTTTGAGATTTCCTCTTGTAAATTATGTCAATTTCTTGGTAAAATTAGCTAGTTAATTGGTTAAAATATATAAGTAACCCTATTAATTGCAACTAAAAACTGTTCTTAAGTAAATGACAAGTTACCAGACTCTGTTCTTATATTTTAAGTTTATATTGGTTTTTGTTGGCAAATTGAGGTATACTTGCCATTTCTTAATTGATTTCAAGTATATTGTATCACATTATTTGAGTTGTTGGAAAACCCCCTACTTGAATCCTCCATAACGCCTCACCGGACCCTTAAACTAACGATGGGGTGACCTGCAGGGACTACAACCACAAAGCTCCTGCTCTTGGAAGATTGCTGCTCGGATAAGTGGGACACATTTATAAACATGGACAAGTCTTGGATGGGAACTAATAGGACCAACAAATCTTATGTTGATGGAGTAGCAGCGTTTATTGATTATGCAGTACACAACTTGCAAAAGATGGGGAACATCGACCTACGAGTTAATAAACGACATCTTTTAATACCATGTCCGTGTACCAAATGTTTAAACCATATAGAGCATAAAGTGGAGGAAGTGCAGTTCCATTTATTCAGAAATGGGATCTATCTAAGCTACATAAACTGGACAGAAAGGAGAAAAGGATAACCCATCAATAAGTTCCCTGAACCAATTAAATGCTACCAATAGAGTTGTTTTGACGACACGTATTTTGCTTCCAGATAATCCACAGATCGCCCAGCAGACAGTAAGAAAATGGTTAATGCTACAAAAGATAATTTTGATGAGGATGACCTTGTCAAGTTTCAAGAACTATTATTAGACGCAGATAAGCCTCTTTACGAAGGATGTCCTGACTTCACAAAGTTGTCCGCAATAGTTAAACTACTCAACTTGAAGGGTAAGTACGGAGCTTCTGATAAGTTCTTTACTGAATTACTAGGATTGATAAAAAAGATGCTACCTGCTGGTAACGAAATGGTGGAAAAAACTTATCAAGCCAAAAAAGTTATGAAATTGATGGGATCAGGATACAAAAAGATACATGTATGTATCAACAACTGCCTTCTTTACTAGAAGAATGACAAGGATCTGACTGCGTGTCGAACTTGTGGGATATCATGGTGTTGTGCGTTCAAGATGAGGCAAGACCGGATGGTGGAAGTTGTGGCTTTTGGAGATATGGGGGTTGAATGGAGATTTTAGGTGGTTGATAGAATAAAGAGAGATAAGTGGGTGAGCTAGTCAAATTTGATAACTAAGAGAGAAATTTTTGGTGTTTTGAGATTTTAGGGGAAATTGTTAGCGGGAACAATGAGAGGGAATGTTTTTGACAACATGAGATTTTTTATTAGTTTCACACTTTTTCTATAAAAAATTTATGAGTAGGGGTGAGCATCGGGTCAAACTCGGATCGGATCAAAACCTATTTAGCCTGAAACCATGGACTAATGACCAGACCGAATGTGTTCGGGCCGGTCCGGTTCTTCGATCGGTCTGATCCGAGAAGACAAAATATTCGGTTGTACACCGGATTGGACCGAACCAAACCGAGAACCAAACATGAGGTAAAGTGTGGACCGGACCAAAATAGGTTCGGTCTGGTCAGTTCAGTTCGGTTCGGACAGATTTCTTGATTCAGTCCGATCTGCAGTCCGTTATGCTCACTCCTTGATTAGTAGTTAAAATTAATATGTATAAATTATGTTAAAATAATTTGACCCGGATTTAACCGACAGTTTCTGTTGACCCGGTCAACCGGTTTGATAAAATCGGTTGGGTCATGACTTTATTTCTAAACGGATGAGTCAAGATGGTATCATTATACATGAGATGTTAAACAGATGAGTCAAAATGGTATTGGTATACATGAGATGTTAAACGGATGAGTCGAAATGGTATTGGTATACATGAGATGTAAACGGATAAGTCGAGATGGTATCGTTATACATGAGGTGTTAAGCGGATGAGTCGATATGATATCCTTGTACATGAGATGTTAGACGGATGAGTCGATATGATATCCTTATACATGAGATTTGAAACGGATTAGTCGAGATGGTATCGTTATACATAAGATGTGAAAAGGATGAGTCAAGATGGTATTATTGTACATGAGATGTGAAACAGATGAGACGAGATGGTATTGTTATACATAAGATGATAAACGGATGAGTCGATATGATATCTCTATACATGAGTTGTTAGACAGATAAGTCGATATGATATCCTTGTACATGAGTTGGGGGTAAAACCAGAGTTGTTTGCTATGCAAGAAGAAGACAAAACAACACTACCTCCAGCAGGTTACACATTGACGAATGCTAAAAAAGACACCTTTTGTGAAACATTACACAACATCAATGTACCACAAGGTTATTGTTCAAATTTCTCTAGTTTGGTCAACCTAAAGGATAGAAAGCTCATTGGCCTTAAATCGCATGACTATCACATGCTAATGCAAGAGTTTTTACCCATTGCAATACGTTTAATCATGCACCCACCCACACGATATGCTATTATTAGGTTTTGCTTTTTCTTTAAATCGATATGTAGCAAAGAAATCATATTGCAAGAACTAGATAAGATGCAAGCAGAACTGGTAGTGACACTGTGCCTACTCGAGAAGTTCTTTCCTTTGTCATTTTTTGATATTATGATACATTTGAATGTGCACCTAACTAGGGAGGTAAAATTATATGGTCTTATATGCTTTCGGTGGATGTATCCATTCGAAATATGTATGAAGGTTATTAAAGGACATGTGCGAAACAGAAATAAACCAGAGGGATGCATTGCTGAGGAGACTATTGCGGAAGAAACAATAGAGTTTTTTAGCGAATATCATAAATCCTTGGAAATTATTGGTATCCCACCTGATAAACATGAAACTGATGAAAATAAGGAAAGAAAGCCATTGTCGGCCAGCAAATCAAGTGAAGTTTCTACAAAACTCTTTCAGAAGGCACATTTATATGTAATACAGAATACAGATGAAATTATACCATATATCGAGTAAGTATTGTTGATCCCACTTCAATAGATCGAATTCTTTAAGCTTGTTTAAGGTTTAGTTATATTAGATAAATCTAAGTATCTATAATCTTTTCCATAATCAAATAACTTAAGACATATCATATAAGCAGTACTAACTAACAAACAGTACTAACTTATTAACTAGCAGTACTAACTAACAAACAGTACTAATATTCACTAGCAGTAGTAAACACTTAGCATATTTTCTTTGAAGTTCATGAGCATCACTAAATTCAGCTAAGTAGCATTAACACAAACATGAGCAGCAGTAATTTAAATAGCATTAAGAAGACTTTTAATCCCAACAAGTATTACTAACACATGTCTATTTCGTTACTTAAAATGTTCTATCAAATATAATAATCAAAGACATTATTTCAGGAGACACAAGCAAGTTTTGAAAACAGAAAACCCAGGTAAACGAAATGCATTTCTGGAGAATGAGCACAATAAATATTTTGCTAAGTGGTTACGCAAAGAGGTAATTAATCGTATGTTATTCATAATTGTTTGTTTGTTGTTCCTTCAATTTGAAGCTAATATATACTTGTAATGAAATTCAGGTTAAGAGAGAGCTAGCGATCTCCAAAGAAAGTGTATAAGAAACTGTAAGGTGGATATCATATGGACCACGCGCCACCGTAGTGAAATACGATGCATATAACATCAATGGGTATACCTTTCGTACGAAATGTCATGATGGCAAAGTTTACCAGAACAGTGGGGTTAGTGTTGAGGCAATAGATCTGCACATATCTAAAGAAGTTGCAACCACAAGACAAGCATTTTATTATGGGGTTTTACAAGAGATATGGCTACTAGATTACCGTTTTAGGCAAATTCCTCTTTTCAAATGTGATTGGGTTAATCACAGAGCTGGTGGTGTGAAACGCGATAATCTTGGGTATACATTGGTTGACTTGAATAATTTAGGCCACAAGGTTGATCCGTTCATATTAGCCTCACAAGCACGACAAGTGTTTTATGTGAAAGACCAGATAGATAAAAAATTGTCTATTGTCTTTAAGACACCTCCCAAGAATTACAAAGATACGTATGACGAAGTCGATGAGGAATTTAGTACCGTCATTCACCAGCGCAATGATAACATATTGCCATGTGTAAATCGACGTGACTTGGGTAATGAATCACGAGATGACAACTATCGAACCGACTGTGGAGGTGTTGTTATACGAAAATCCATGTGAACCATGTCATGCTCAAGTTGTCACACTCTACCTTTATCATATTTCACCCGTTCTTTTAAAGCATATAGACATTCGATTTTTTGTACTTGTTTATGGACTTATGTTTGTACTGTGCAGAACCTTTTAAAGCTTTTTGTTTTGCTGCAAATACTCTTGTGAAGGATTTCATCTTATCTATTAATTTTTTACTTCTTGTTTGGTTTATATGTTTGTATACGAGGCTTTCAAACCCGGGCTATGCCCCAGATGAGTCATGAAGTTGCTAATAAACTGCTTAATTCTGCTTATTAAACTGCTTATTATCGGCTTTAAAACTGCTTATTACATCTGCTTATTTTTTGGTTTGTGTGTTATTGCAGCTTGCACATTGCATTTGCAGATTGCATATGCACATTGCTTTTGTACATTGCATTTGCAGGCAAGCATTTGCACATTGTACTTGTACATTGCATTTGCAGGCTATTGTACTTATTAAAACCTTATTAAAAGTGAAACAAGTTGAAAATAAGCAGAGGGAGAAGAAGCCACGGTTTAATAAGCAGTTTCTATAAGCACTCTTTAAGCTACTAGCAAAAAACAATGAAGCTTAAACTTCTATATTAGAAAGAAAATGCATTACATTAACGAATAGGTTACTCTGGCAAGATGGTAACCCGCTTGACTTCCGTAAGGGAGGTCGCAGGTTCGATTCTCGCTGGGGTGTAAAATCCTTTTTTATTTTCTTGTTATGAATATTTTGGGTATTTAGTCACATACAATTAAGCATAAAGTGGCCAAAAGTGTTAATAAGTGTGACCATATGCTGTTTAAAGTGAAGAAATGTGTATTTTGTGTGACTATTGATCATCCAATGGCCACATGAATTTTATGTTTGTGTGGCCTTTTGTAATATTTAGTCACACAAAGCATGTTTGTTTTGGGTATTTAGTCACATACAATTAAGCATAAAGTGGCCAAAAGTGTTAATAAGTGTGACCATATGTTGTTTAAAGTGAAGAAATGTGTATTTTGTGTGACTATTGATCATCCAATAGCCACATGAATTTTATGTTTGTGTGGCCTTTTGTAATATGTGACCAAAAGTGTTAATAAGTGTGACCATATGTTGTTTAAAGCGAAGAAATGTGTATTTTGTGTGACTATTGATCATCCAATAGCCACATGAATTCTATGTTTGTGTGGCCTTTTGTAATATGTGACCAAAAGTGTTAATAAGTGTGACCATATGTTGTTTAAAGTGAAGAAATGTGTATTTTGTGTGACTATTGTTCATCCAATGGCCACATGAATTTTATGTTTGTGTGGCCTTTTGTAATATTTAGTCACACAAAGCATGTTTTTTTGGTATTTAGTCACATACAATTAAGCATGAAGTGACCAAAAGTGTTAATAAGTGTGACCATATGTTGTTTAAAGTGAAGAAATGTGTATTTTGTGTGACTATTGATCATCCAATGGTCACATGAATTTTATGTTTGTGTGGCCTTTTGTAATATTTAGTCACACAAAGCATGAAATTTAATGATGACCGATTTCACATTTTGTTCTAAATAATAGCCACATGAATACTTCACGATGTGACTGTTATGAATATATTGGTCACATATAATCACCTTAAATGTGGCCATAAACATAATTTAGTCACACATTTGTGATATGTTGTGGCTATTGTAAAGGCATATAGTCACATGATCGTGCTAGAAGTAAATGTGACTATACACATTAGCTTTTGGCAAGCTAACACAAACTAAACTTTAAACACACATATTAAGTTACGTGACCATATGTACTGGATTTTGGCTACACTTAAATAATGTGTGACAAAACGTTTAGTGTGACCATATATGGCATTTGGTCACAGTGTTCAAGTGTGTGACATATATTTGTCACTATTTATATGTATATCGTGACTAATGATTCAACCTTACTTTTCATTTGTCACGCGTCCCAAATTCATATGTGGCCAAATAATTAGCAAAAGATAGCAGTCACCCTTAAATAATGTGTGACAAAAATTGACTGTATGATTTAGACACATAAAAAATTACTTCGTATGACCATATATGCCAATTTGGTCACATTGTTCAAGTGTGTGACATATATTTATCACTATTTATATGTATATCGTGACTAATGCTTCAAGCTTACTTGTATTTGTCACGCGTTCCAAATTCATATGTGGCTAAATAATATTACCAGTTACCTTTACCCACATAATGTTCGAATGTGTGGCAATACAGTTCTAATGGTCACACAATCAAAATTTTCATGTGTGGCTAATTAGTAAATGTTGTCTAATTTGGTACCTTTAGCCACATAAATATGTGAATGTGTGGCCGTTCCATTTTGCCCATGTGTGACCAAATCCACTTTTTGTACTAGTGTTAGCGAAATTTGAAACGCAGTACGACCTTGCTTTTACATTGGAGCGTGTTGTTTAGAATTTTTAAATGTGTTGTTTGGACAGAAATTGAGATGCCTTTATTTCAGAAACATAATAATTAAGTTTTGTTTAAGTTTTTAACTATTATTGTAATGTTTTTATTTTATTTGAATTATTATGTAATGTGATTTATTATTAATGAATTTTAATTTTGTTGTTAAAAAAGTAATAAAAAAGAGAAAGATGTCGGTCGCCTTACTTGGCCTAAAAGGTCGTCTCTAAGTCGCAGGAGTGAAAAAACTGAGTTGGCAGAAAAATTAAGTGTCGCTGAAAGTTACTGTTGTGAGTAGCCTTATTGTGAGACATGTTGTGTAATTAAAAAAATGATCAACTTTTTCTAGAAATGATTAATGGGACCTACATGTCATGTGCCAAATTTTGAAGGTTGAGTTTTGCTTGGAAGTGTTGCTTAATGCGTGAGTTTCTGGTTAATCTTGTTTGTTTTGTTGGAGTACCTCAATGGTATTGAAGGTGTAGTACGTGTCACGAGTAGAAGACTTGATATGACGCTACACTAGTAAAAAGTTGAGGCCGCTCCCCTAATGGGTCCAAGGCAGGACAAAACCAATGAACATCTATTATACGCGAGATGAATGACTGATGCTTATCGGTGTAAAAACGCCACACGAGATCGCAATAATGACTCTGTGACATATAAATATGTTAATGTTACACATAAATATATTCGGATTCCATTTTCTTATGGTTGCAACTAGGGGTGTTAGTCGGGTTGACCCGGTCGGGTTCGAGTCATTTCGAGTTGAGGGTAAAAAAGCACATCCGACCATGACGTTATTAAGAACTCGGGTTAGTCGGGTTCGGATCAAATCGGGTTGAGTCACTTCGGGTTGAGGGTAAAAAAACATACCCGACCCGACCCTATTTAGAATCGAGTAGTCGGCTTGACCCGAATTAACCTGACCTGAATAGACTTATTCGGGTTCGAGTTCGAATCGGGTTGGTTTTTTTGACATCCCTAGTTGCAACTAAAAGACTCTTTTTTCACAAATAAATAGAGCTCATCAATGTGAAGTAGGGGTGAGCATCGGGTCAAACCCGGACCTGACCGAAAAAAACCGGACCGGACCGAGACCGTTTTAACCCAAAACCACGGACAGAGGACCGGACTGAATGTGTTCGGTCAAGTCCGGTCCGGTTCTTCGGTCGCTCCAGTCCAAAAAAAGCATTATTGATTGGTTGCAAGATCAGACCAGGCCGAAGATTGAACATAAGGTAAAGTGTGCACGTAAGACCAATCCGATACGCGATCCGATATGCTCACCCTTAATGTGAAGTAACCAAAAGTAAACTAAAATGTAGCATATCATACTACAACTATTACAAGATGATAGCACTTAACACAACACTTAACACTTGACACGTCTCATGGATTTTTCTAATTAGCAACAAATTTTAGTTATTGTCTATTCTCTTTTTTATATATATCACATTAGGTACGTATTTATTAACAAATTTTCTCTATATATATCACGTTAGGTACGTATTTTATTAACAAGTTTTCTATATATTGTGTGTTTACATCTTTTTTACAAAAAGCAGTATATATTTAAACAAAGCATATGCCTTTAAGTTTTTATACATCCACCTCGTAAGATTGTAAAATGTATCATTACTGATAGAAATATAACTTATCATATTAAAAAACTATATATCTTGAAATTAAATTGTGATAAGTTGAGAGTTTTAATCTTAAATTATATATTAATTAAAAGAAAATTGAAGAAAATGAAGAAGGTAACGTAAACCTGAAATGGGTTGTACTTTAGAGGAGAGACCCCGTTAGAGATACATGTTTTAACTTAAATCTCAACCATTCATTCATTTTTAGGATTTCACTATAAATAAACACAAAACACAAACATAAACCATAAAACACTTGTCTGTTTCAGTCGCCACTTTTCTTCAAAGACATCATCATACATTAAACCCAAACACTAGTACCACAATGACTTTTTGAGGTAGTTAAATTATCATTTACATTTGGTTAAATATGTTATGTGCTACTTATATGAAAATCATTATTAACTTATAATATATGTATGTGCTATATTTTCAGGTTTCTCATCAGGATCATGAAAACCTTACAAAACACAAGCCCACAATGAGTTTTTATACATCCACCTCATAAGATTGTAAAATGTATCATTACTGGTTCAAATATAACTTAGAGGTGAGTTATTTTGCATACTAGTTTCTTCCTACATACTAAGGGACAAATCTAGACTATCCATTTCATTAGATTAAAAAGATAAGATTTAAAATTAAAAAAACATGAAGGGACCAAAAGGGTATATTTACAAAAACCCACACTAACCACTCCCTCATTATTTGTAGAGTTGGCAAATCTTGCCCAAATTGCAATTAATTAACCTTTTTGACATTTTGTATGTTTTTTTTACGTTTTTTACGTTTTTTTACGTTTTTTACGTTTTTTACGTTTTTTTACGTTCTTATACGTTTTGTACGTTTTCATACGTTTTCGTCCGCTTTCGCACGTTTTCGTACGCTTTCACGTGTTTTCGTACTCTTTCGCGTGTTTTCGTCTGTTTCGCACGTTTTCGTTCTTTTTAGACGTTCTCGCACGTTGTCTTATGTTCTCGCATGATTTCTTACGTTTTCGCATGTTTTTGTCCGTTTTCGCACGTTTTCATACGTTTTCGTTTGTTTTCACACTTTTTCTTCTGTTTTCGTCCGCTTTCGCACGTTTCTTTCATTTCACATGTTTTTACACGTTTTCATCCATTTTTGGACATTTTCTTACGCTTTCGTCTGCATTTGCAAGTTTTCGCCGGCTTTCGCACGTTTTCGTTAGCTTTCGCGCGTTTTCGTCAGCTTTAGCGTGTTTTCGTCTGTTTTCACACGTTTTTGTCCGTTTTCGCCCGTTTTGTTTGTTTTTAGACGTTCTCGCACGTTTTCTTATGTTTTCTTTCGTTTTCACACGTTTTCTTTAGTTTTCACACATTTTGGTCTGTTTTCTGACATTTTCTTACGTTTTCGCACGTTTTCATACGCTTTCGTCCGCATTCGCCTTTCGTACCGCATTCGCCCGAGTTTCGTCCTGCATATACGCACCGTTTTCTTTAAGATTTTGACGCGTTTTGGCCAGCTTTTGCGCGTGTTTCCCGACCTGTCAGTACGTATTTGGTTGATTTAAAGACGTTTTTTGGCCAGTTATCAATCCGTTTCTCTGTTTCAATGACGTTATCTTATCATTTGATATTATACCAAAAAACCTAAAACCCCTACAAAAAACTTATAATGTGGAGTGTCCACTAAAACCTAAACCCTTAACCACTAGGTATAATATCACAAGTGGCATGTACATAAACTTTAAGATCTATACCAAAACCCTTAAACCCATAACTGCTAAACCCTAAACCCAAACCCTAAACCCTTAACCACTAGGTATAATATCACAAGTGACATGTACATAAACTTTAAGATCTATACCAAAAACCCTAAACCCCTAACCACTAAGTATAGTATCATAAGTGATATATACATAAACTTTAAAATCTACACCAAAAACCATAAACCCCTAACCACTAAAACATATACCAAAAACTCTAAACCACTAAGCACTAGATACAATATCACAAGTGATGTATACATAAACTTTAAAATTGTTGAAAATCGTTTAGCCCATCTAGGATCGTTTTACAGATAATATTGAACACGCAGCGGAATAATAAGAAAGCAATATTATCAAACAAGGTTTTTCATTCAAACGATTCCTATTTACCCCAACCTATAACATGGGGCTACACCAACTAATTATGGTGTACTAACTAACTAACTAACTAGACTCTCATTGGGAGAGTTCTATGTATGATGGATATTAAAACCTATGAGTCTATGTCTCTTTATATAAGGAGAGAGCATAAGACGTTACAAAGAATTCTAATCAAACACATTAATGCTATTAATTATCATTAAGTCCATCTTTAAGTTACATCTTTAATTCCCAATCATCGATAAGGTCTTCATGTTTCATTCTTTTGTTCTTTAGTCTCATCAAATCTATAATTCCAACATCCCTTCCCCTATTTGATGATGACAAAACAAAACAGAAATGTTCTTGCCGAACTCATCATAAAGCCTAAGCTTCCCCTGAAGTTGAGATGTAATCATCTCCCTAAATGAAACAATGCTTCCCCTTGAACTTAAGAACATCCTGTGAACATGTTCACCACCACTACAAAGTTCAAATCACGAATCTTCTTTAGTATTCTTCCCCTTTTTGTAATCATCCAATAGGGGTCTTCGTAGATAAGCAACTTGTAAAACCTTCCCCCAATTGGTACATGTAGATGTTAAACATTTAAAACAATAAGCATCCCCGAAACCCATATGTTTACCATCTCCTTGAATCTCGAACTTTGTAAGGCTCTATGTAATAGATCACTGATGAAGAAACTATATAACAATATTTGTTGAAGAAGGTGAATTTCCAACTTGTGTCTTATTCTTGCACTAACCACTGTAGACGTCGAACATATAATTAAATCTATGAAATATAAGTAGACCGCAACCTCTAACACAATCCTCATCTATATGAGACACTGATCACAACAACCGTAACTCCTTAAAAGTGATAAGCAAGTGTGAGCATTAGCACCATAAAAAAGTCCACACACCCTTGCTAGATTTGTCAAGTCTTCCGTCACACCATTAGTAAGCACAGAACAAGTTATCTTAAAGCAACCACAACATTAAGATAATAAGACACCACACAGTGAACACAACTACGACTTCAAATAACAATATTCGATTTCTCATAATCAACCTCTTCAATAAATCTCCAAATACTAGCCATGATTTTCTTCCCCTTAAACGAAGCATTTGAGATTCAAATCCATCCAAAAATATGCACTGTAACGATATCGTCATCACACCGAAACACAACAAATACGCACTATCGATATCGAACAAAGCTAAGCAGGTATAAAACTAACTTCTCTGGATGAAACTAGATAACCTTCGAACAAACGCGTACTTCACCTACGAGCATTACTATTGAGCAGATGAGCATACTTCGAATAGAAAGCATACTTTCGAACAGTACCTTGAGCAGTGCCCTTCATTCTTTCATAGAAACCCTGATAGTAAACAATGATTTACAATTTATACATACCAATTAAGGTAGAGAGACAAATATAAATATTGATATATCAATTAACTCAAAAACACCCATAAAACTTTACCACAAATCGAATTCTTTAAAATAGGGTTTTAGGGTTTCTTCAAAAACCTTGTAAGAACCCAGCAGAGCCCATGGCTCTGATACCACATGTTGAAAATCGTTTAGCCCATCTAGGTCGTTTACAATACTATTGAACACGCAACGAATAATAAGAAAGCAATTATTAACAAAGACAAGATTTTCATTCAAACGATTCATTTACCGCCACCAATAACATGGGCTACACCAACTAATTATTGTGTACTAACTAACTAACTAAACTAGACTCTCATTGGATAGTTTTATTGTATGGAGTGGATATTAAAACAAATGATTCTATGTCTACTTTATAATAAGGATCGAGCATAAGACGTTACAAAGAATCTAATCACAACATAATGCTATTAATTATCATTAAGTCCATCATTAAGTTACATCTTGTAACTTTTTCCAATCTGTCGAATTAAAGTCCCTAAACCCTTAACCACTAGGTATAATATCACAAGTGACATGTACATAAACTTTAAGATCTATACCAAAAACCCTAAACCCCTAACCAGTAAACCCAATACAAAAAACCCTAAACCCTTAGCCACTACGTATAATATCACAAGTGATGTATACATAAACTTTAAGATCTATACCAAAAACCCTAAACCCCTAACCACTAAGTATAGTATCATAAGTGATATATACATAAACTTTAAAACCTATAACAAAAACCCTAAACCCCTAACCACTAAACCATATACCAAAAATCCTAAACCTCTAACTACTAAAACCTACACAAAAACCCCTAAACCCCTAACAACTAAAACCTATTCCAAAAACCCTAAACCCTTAACCATTATGTATAATATCACAAATGATATATATACATAAACATTAAAATCTATACCAAAATCCCTAAACCCTATACCAAAAATCCTAAACCTTATACCAAAAATCTTAAACCCCTAACTACTATGTATAATATCACAAGTAATATATACTAAACATTATACCAAAAACCTAAACCCTTAACCACTAAACCCTATACCAAAAAACCTTAACACCTAACCACTAAACCCTATACAAAAACCCTAAACCCCTAACCACTAAACCCTATGCCAATAACCTTAAACCCCCTCCCTAACCACTAATCCCTATACCAAAAAATCTAAACCCCTAACTACTAAACCCTATACCAAAAACCCTAAACCCCTAACTAATAGGTATAATATCACAAGTGATATATACATAAACTTTAAAATATATACCAAAAACCCTAAACCCCTAACAACTACCATATACCAAAAACCTAAACCTCAAACCACTATGTGTAATATCACAAGTGATATATATACATAAACCACCCGTGGCTTAACATTTATTACCCCTGACATTATAGTATCACCAGTGATAAATAAATAATAATAATATCTCATGTGATAAAGTAATATAATATGACATTACTCATGGTATTCCACATATAATTAATATCACATGTGATAAAGCAATATAATGTGGCACTAACTATGATTATTTTTGAAATTCTTAACATGTAATCAATCTTATGTATCACTTGTGATATTATACTGTTAGTAGGATTAAAAGGGTTAAAACATTGTTTTGTGAGAAAATAGTATTTTAATTTAATTTTCACAAATTATATTTGATATATGGTTAGAATCAGTCAAACCATATATGAATCGGTTAGTGATGAAAACCTAACTTGACTGTAGTGCTCCTACCTCTCGAGTTTAATGGGTAATAACGAAGTCACAATCGATAGAAGATGCTATCAATGAATTGACTCATGTATAGCAAAGATAGCACGGTGTTGCCGAGAATGAGGATGAGATTATTCTCTTAACAAAGCTTATGAGGCGTCTTAGCAACAAAGACGTTAAAGTAGCTTTGCCTATATAACCTAGAGGTGGTGCCGCCTTAAATGGAGAGTTGTGATTTCTCTCTTAGAGGGTTATGAAATAGGATTTAAGCGCATGGCCATATTCACGCTCAGTTTAAGAATGAGATGGTTAAAATGGGAAGTGTGTAGAAGTGTGTTGTGTGAGATCATTAAGGTTTAGTGGTTTAATTCCTTAGGACACCATTGAATCGATTTTACTTTACATGCTTCAAATAAACAAAAGTTTAATTGTAATGACAGTTTCATGACACAACCTATTAGAGTAGTAGAAACTTTCTAACTTGGTGGGGGATTGTTGGAATTTATGATAAGGTTGGCAAGTTTAAAATGATGAAGCATAATGTACAATCTCAATATGCGTAGGATCTATGTACATTTTATGTTGCTTGTGGTACATCATGTTTAAGTAGTAACCATCAAGATGAAAGTGTGTGTGTAGGCTAAAAATCAACTAGAAAATAAGAGTGTGAGGAGATTCGGATAGCAGCCATGACTTGCAACCAACTAAACCACCATCTCCTAATTTCTTGCCCATGATAATTGTTTCTTTTGGTCATGTTTATTGGGTTGATATTAAGCTATAAAAATATGTATTTGTGAACACTTTTTATGAACCAAAAAGCACACAAGGACACTAACAAAAGGGTTTTACCACTCTTGTGTTCTAACATACTTGTCAACTAGTTTTCTACCATGCCATTATCATTATGTTGTTATCATATGCTGGTGATCAACGACATTGCGTCTGCATTAAATCCTAGGGTCCGTTACGCAAGAGGCTTGCAGCAAATTAAGAGCGTAAACACCTTTTAAGGACAGGGAGTTTGATCTCGTCTGGAGCTCTTTAACGGTTAGTTTTCTCGTGTTCTACAGAAATGTCCATAACAAGGTTGCGTGTTTTTATTGATCGATCAGGTTCATATTTAACACTCTTATTTCATTAATGTTGTTTGTGTTGATTCGAGTTTCATTGTGCTTATAAGACTCTAGATGGTGTTTATGGAACAACCTTAAACAACATGTTATAATTACTGAGATCACATATCTAACAGTTGATTGGTTTTACAATATATAAAAATATAGAAACTTTTAACTTCTGGGCTGAAGCCCAATATATGATGGGCCGACCCACAAGAACCAAATACAAAGACAATGACAAAAACCTTGAAAAAATTTAGATATTAAACAACTGAAAGAAAGCGTGATTCGAAAAAAAGCCATTTTCTTAGTTTTATTGTGTCAAAACAAAGGTCGTTTTGCTTGTGAGCTTATGAAGATAACCATGAATGAATGGATACCTAACATTGAACATCTATACCAAAATGCTTGTATTTCACGTATAAAGATCTTTACAGTTGATCCGCGTACCTGTTATCATAATATAATTGTCAGCTGCAATACAAATTTATGAATCTCTTTTGGTTTAGTTCATCAAAAGATCGCCTTTTCTCAAATGTATCTAACGATACACAAATTTGAAAATTTATCAATACAGAAACGTTTAAATTTTGTCTCAGTGTCATGTAATATTTTAGACGCTAAAACATCAACAAAATAATGACTTTGAAACGAAATTTGAACTTACATAGTTATTATCCGAAAATAGCGTGTGCTCCTATGTCAAATGATAAGTGCTTACCTTACTATTTTAGTTTCTTCCAAAATAAATATCCATCTCTAAGTTTTTGTAAATCAAAACACTTTTAAAAATTTAAATTGGGATCGTAGATGAAGGCTGAATATGTAATGCAAGTTTTATGAATATGTGTGTTTACAATATACACTCGCAGTGGTCGGTCAACCGGCCTGGCCCGAGTCGTGTCCTGCGCCGATCGATGTCGCCGCCAACTCGTGAAGCAAGGTCATTGTAGTCGGACCGTTGTTCAAAAGAAGAGAACACGTCGTTAAGATATCATAATTAAATCTAACACGATGTATATTAATAAAAAAAAGAAAAAACTTTTTAAAACTTTTAAAAATTTAAACCCTATAATACTATATAATATTCCATCTTCTTTTTTAGCATAAATGTCCCCATGTGGTCTTTCCCGGGTTTAACGGAAATGGGTCCCTCAAATTTTTATCCCTACGTATCTCTTCCCTATAGTTTTGACCCATATCGGGTTTGGTCTCCCTTACCGATATTTGTTAGTTTAACCGTTAAATGAGAGACCATTTCCGTTAAACCCGACAGACCACAAGGACTATTTAATCATGCATTTAACGGTCAAACTAACAGAAATATTGATCAAGGGACTAAACCCGATATGGGTTGAAACCACAAGGAGAGGATTCGGAAAAAAAAAGTATAGGGACTATTTCCGTTAAACCCGGCAGACCACATGGACCGTTTATGCAATTAACTCATCATTTTATACACAAATTCAAACCTTTCTATTATACTTCTCATCTTTATTTACAATGTCTAACGATTCGGCTTCCGTCTTAAAACCTCATCATAAGGCTAAGATGACTGATAACCCGACATGGATAACAACCGAAGAGATCACGTTGTGTAAAGCTTGGTGCTACGTGTCAGAAAATAGAGGAGACGCAATGATGAGGGGTTTTTGATTAGAGGTTGTTGCTTACTTTCAGAATGAAATAGGGGAGAAGATCTGAGGATAGGATGCCATCATCGCAAAATGTGTAGTATATTGGATATCATAACACAATGAATGATCTAGGGGTTGGCTAATTTATCTTAGAGAGAGAAAGTGAGTTCTAGTGAGAGAAACTACACATTATGTGTGTGTATAATAGAATGAACAACCAACCCCTTCCCAAGGCTGGAAAGGGGGTATAAATACAAGTGTTTTGTGCCCCTAAGTAGGCTATGAAGTGGGCTAACATGTGGGTAAAGACCCGGTCCAATACCATAAGTCATACGGTAATTAGACGATTAATATTAAAGCTACGAGCTAACCTATGCTAGACATTACATGGGGTGACCAAGTCTTTTACATGGATTTTCATAATCCTAACAATCTCCCCCTAAGGGAGGTCACCCCAGAAAATACAAATTGAATCCTAGCATGGACCAACATGACGAGTATGAGTTGATCTTTGACTCTGGCTCGTAGTCTTTTGATTCTTCATGATCAGTCATTGTACTGCAAGTAGTGATCTTTGAGCTTTGTTCCTTAGACTTGTGTGATCTTTGAGCTTTGGATTATTTGTTCTTTCGTATTTATATACAAAGGCCAATAGTAACTTATCTAAAACAATTAGACTGTGTGATCTTTGAGCTTTTTTTTGAGATTTATCATTACAGTAAATCTCTTAATCATCCGTGTTGTGGAGTATTGGCCTTCTCGTGATGTTTGACTTCGGACCCGCATGCTCACACTTTTCTAGATCATAATAGCAGGCATTAGAGTTGCGGAAGTTGTGTTGTAGGTCTTTTCAGATATCATCATGTCTTTGATAATGAGTTTGAAGTGTGTGCATGGGGTTGTGAATTGACATGTCTCTTGCTAGCAGCTGCTACCGTCGAGGATTCCTACAAGTATATGTTAGTAATAAACGAACGAAAGTGTCTTTGTTCACTTTCGTTGAATAAGGTTACAAGAACCATAGTTCCCTTAATTCTCGTATAAATACTTGCCTGCATCCAGGTAGATTTCGAGAATCTCTTGACAGGGTTTTCGTAGGCTGTGCTAAGCCGGTCACAACCGAAAGCATCTCAAAGTAGACAAAACACGGAGAGAGTGAACCAGTGAATTAAAAACCCACTAATTAATGAAAAATTGATTTGAAAGTCAATCGTGTGTCACTCAGAAAGGAGTTTTTGTGACACATCGACGGTTTTATATCATAAAGTCAAATTTCATCAGAAACACATTTGTTTGAAAGAATAGACACCGTCAATGTCTTGAAAAATATTTGTTGAGCACATCGAAAGGTTTTCCAAAAACATACTCGTCAATCACTTCTGTGAACAAGTTTGATTCATACAGAATCACACCATCGTTGCTTTCCATTTTGTCAAAGTTTGATCATAATGGCTCTCACATGTCTCCTACCAAGAGCTTGTTTGAATTGGGCCTAGAAGATTTCCATCTTTATTGTGAAGTACTTACGTACACTCGAATGTTCTGGCAATACCACGAGAATACTGCATAGGACTCTTTAGATATTACGTGTTAATCACAGTGTGTAATACCAAAATGTTAATTGAATAGTGTCCTAGTGATATATGTGGATGATCTCATGCTCTAGAGACTCAATGGGCATTTTTTGATTAAGGTTAGTCAGAGGCTGGAGCAGACTGCCACCTTTTTAATATCGTCTAACTCGGAGTGAGAGAGACGATAGAAATGTATTGATCTCTGTGAGAGATTAAACAAGAATCCTTTGAGGGATCTTGAGTGGCTAGGGAGGGTTGTGCATCGTATCACTGGGTCCATGATACTTGTCTTCAATGTCAGCAATCAACCATGTGATTCTGACAGCATATGTATACTGGTTTCTTCCTAATAATTAAGAGGTTGCTTTCTTTTCAACACCGTTATCTTAACATTTCTTTTTTCATTCTTCCAACCCCTTCAGTGCAGACCGAGACTTCATTACCATACTTGTGGGTATGTTCCAGTACTAGCATCCATCTCAGTCCCGTACTAATCTGTTATTCTCACATTACTCCAACTGTCATCAATACCTAAGGACCGATCTACACTAACTAGTGGATTGTCCATTGGGTAGATCCCTCCGACTCTGGGCGGGTGACGACCGTGGAACGAGTACCTAACCTTAACATCCCTTAGTAACTCAGATAAAGCAATTACAAGTCGTCTTTGCTATTTCCATACATGCCATCTTACACCATTCGCCTCCTCCCAATATTGCATCGAGATTCACAAGAGTTTAGCACAATATGAGAGAGCCCTACACTTGAGTCCAAAAATACAATTTTATAAGATTTTCATATAAAATCACATTCTCCTAATTCTCTCTCTGATCACAAATTGCAAATCCGTTTTGAGATTTAGATCTCAATTGAATTTAAGTAGGAAAATTTAGAGACAATATGTTTGATTATATACTAGTCGATTAATGGAACATATTCATGCTCCCGTCCCAATTAGTCGAGGGACTATTTTTCTGTCAGTTATTGTGAGTTTTTTTCTAATGGTTTTTCAAAAATTTGACAAACCCACAAACTCAAAAAAAAAAGAAAAAACCAAATAAACTAGATACAAAACACGTCTGAAGCACTACTTATAATGTACATAATACATACAACATATAAAACTAACCCTGTAAAAGATGGATCTTGATTGCGAGATATGGAACATTTGTTCACGGCAAAGTGTGTAGTCTTCCCTCTCTTATCGTCTACCAACAAAGCTTTTCCCAGTTACCGAATATCCTCCTTGTCTTAAGCCTTTCTGAATGGAAAACATAACTCTTGCTTCTGTCGACATCTTTCCCCTGTCCAAAATCGTGTGTTTCCACACCCGAAATTTATCCTGTTACCCTTGAATACCATTGACCCCGGTAGTCCACTGCCACATCAATCTGTTGCAGAGTTGCCATCACTGAACTTGTGATCCCATTGAAAATCGCATGTCATCTGAACCCTAGAATTATCCCTAAATGTACGGCTCCTTGAGAAGTCAATTACGTGAATCGTGCTTGAACACAAAACCAGTGCTATCCCATCGAGGTTTGGTGAGTTTAGCTAAGTCCTGGTGCTCTCAATCCCTAGATGGAAGTCTCCTACCCGTTGATTTGATAACCAAGTTTCTGAGCATAAGGTACTGCAGTATAGAGAATGCCTTCCTTAATATCAAAATTATTTAATAGTTAATTCTCCATCATTTTAAGTAAATCTTTGGTGGAAGATGTACAGTTGACCTTGAAGATTCAATAAGTACAGATCTTCAAAGTAACGCGGGTACAATTAATTTGAGTCCCCCTTTTCCGCAATAAATAGTTATTCGTTTCTAAAGATCATCTGTACGACAGGGCAATCGTCATCATTAATCGTACCCATATAGGAGAAAACTTCAATTCTGACAACACTTAAAATGAGCATATGAGTCCGTACACTCTGCGTCCCACCCTCAAATATTGTCTGCCCAATGTAGAGATCATTGTATTTGAACCAACAGGAGAAAAACCATACATACAGCAATGTCATACATGCATTCTTCCGTCAATCCACATCTGATCGGTTATATTTTGCTCTAAAAACCAATCAGGATAACACGCCAGCTTTCCATCTTCGAATTAGAAACGCAGACTTGCCACCCTTGCTACCATATCTTAGATACTCCAAATCTTTGTTAAAGAAGAAGTCAGCTTGAATTGTGACTTGCCCTGGCTGACCATCCAGTGGTAGTGGTTTGCTGACATTATACCTGATGATTGCATCGTCCACTTTATCGGTGAGTAGTTTATGGCATTCTTCCATTTGGTACTGGAGATGAATCACATTAGGATGGAAGACTTTGACGATTTCAAATGCAGGGCCTTCCAGGTCTTTTTGTGTAAGTTCCGTGATCCCTTGCTTTTTGCAGAACCAACCTATAAAGATTGTTATGTCACCGGTCTGAGCAAGTAACGAGTTCACACTGGGAGTGCATAGTGGAACGCAGAGCAGATGCCCAGTTGTTCATTGGGACAGGCAGGTCAGATGAGGGAATGGACCAGGCAGGTTCTGGTGTAGCAGGTCTGTCTTCCTCAAGAAGTGGCTTCCACACATCTTGCTTCAAATTCACCTTAGGAATGTGATCATTTCTGATGTTTTCATCATCAGACGAATGTTCCTGTTCGTCGGGAGCCGAATCATCATCCATATGTAGATCTTCAAGAATTGATGAGACAGACGGCTTGAGTCTTGTGTCAGTAGTCGTCCAAGCCGTATATTCATCTGAAGCAGCTGTCTTTGAAGAGCTTGGGGCAGCTGTGCTTTTTGACTGATCACTCTGGTTGGTGGATGGAGGTGGAGGAGGAGGAGGAAATTGAGACAATCCAGAAGTTCCTGAAGTTCCAGATGGACATGCAGGTGGTGGAGGAGGGGGTAGCTGATGAGGTGGAGACCCAGTTGGCGTTTTTGGTAAATCATGTAACATTTCGTATTTTCAGGTCATTTACGACGTCATCTATTTTAATAATTATTTTTTTTCTTCGCACGCGTTTACTTTTAATTCTCATTATATAGTAAAATCGCGTAAACTAAACATCATCAATTAACGTAAACGAACACCAAACGAATTAAAGTTTACGTCAAGCCATCATTATATTATTATTATGAAAGTAATAATCAACTTATTATGAGTGTATTTTTAAATTCGGTTACGTAAACGTTACGTTTCCGATAACTAACGTTTAGGGCAACCCGTGAACCACCAAAACTTTCCTACGCTTCAACAAATACCCACTTTTATACCCAATACACAAAGTTTACTCAAATATATCATATACATCTCTTATATGCTGAAATTCTTGCAATGTACACAAAGATATACCAAAAACTCTTCCATTTGGTCAAATATATACCTTACCTCATTAATGCCTCACCATACTTTGTTTCTTTGACCTAGAGACCATACCTAAGACCAAGACCATACCCTATGACCATGATATGTTCCCCCTTGACTAGTCCTTACATGTTAACTACTATATACATACATGCATAAAAAGATACAAGTACAACACTTGTAAAAACCAAAACAAACTTTCCCCCCCCCCTTTTTTGTCCTCTTATTGCTACGGCAAAGAAGCAAGCACAAACCAAATCCATAGCATTTTTCTACAACCCAAGACACGTTCTAAACACAACTATTATAGATATTCTAAGGTTGACCCAAGCATTGCTAACCTTTATCAAGTATTAATCAAGAAAAGTGAAACTAGGTTTTAAAATGGAAAGCTAGGGTTTTATATCTAAACAAGGTTTAGATACAGTTCATCGATCTACATCAAATAAGGTTTATCAAAAACCTTCATGTCTTTATACTTTTCATCATTTTTATAGTTTACATGTTTATATAACTATATCACCACTTAGGATTTTAATATGTATAACGAATTATCACTTATGTTTATGAATTTACACACTTATCTTATTCATAGTAGTATATAACTCAGGAAAAATGATTAATAATATGTTGAACATGTTGTTTAAGTATAAACAAAGATTTGTATAAATTTGGGTTTATAAAGTTATTAAAAACAAACTCTTTATAAATACACAACTTGGATAATAAAAGGGTGATTTGAATTTCGCTTCAAACAGTAGGTTGACATACATAAAAATAATACGACGCCTCATGACGATTCCAAAAGATAAAAAACTCGAAAAACCGATTTAAAACGAAAAAAATACGTTAGTTACGAGTTTACGAACGAGAAATACTTTTATAAAAACTCTTTTTATAAAATTTACTATTCATTACAGAAAGTGATAATTTTTAAACATCAAAATATGATATAACTTTGAATCACGAGATCCGTACTCGCAGAATCGTTAAAAACGAGCTATAACGAATAAAATACACGTTACGATTTACGAAAACAAAAACTATAAAAAAATAAGTATATATATGTTATGAACAAGTAAAATCACCTATTCCTCAAAAGAAACTAAAATTTTAAAAATGTTATATTTGATAAACTCGACTTAATACGAAACTGGGCATAAGAAACGTAAGAAACGTGCTTAAATGTACTGCAAGTAGTGATCTTTGAGCTTTGTTCCTTAGACTTGTGTGATCTTTGAGCTTTCTTTGAGATCATCCTCTACAGTAAATCTCTTAATCATCCTTGTTGTGGGTATTGCCTTCTTATGATGTTGTGACCTTCAGACCCGCATGCTCATACTTTTCTGGATCATAATAGCAGGCATCAGAGTTACGGAAGCTGTGTTGTAGGTCTTTCAGCTATCATCATGTCTTTGATAATGAGTTTAAGGTGTGAGCATAGGGTTGTGAATTGACATGTCTCTTGCTACCAGCTGCTACCGTCGAGGATTCCTGCAAGTATATGTTAGTAATAAATGAACGAGAGTGTCTTTGTTCACTTTCGTTGACTAAGGTTGCAAGACCCACAATTCCCTGTTAATCAGTATAAATACTGCATGTGATCAGGTAGAATTCCGAAGAATCTCCTTGACAGGGTTTCGCAGCTGTGCTAGCCGTTCTCAAACTGGAGCGTCTCAAAGTAGACAAAACAAGGAGTGAGTGAACCAGTGAATTAAAAACCTACTGATTAATGAAAAATTGATTTGAAAGTCAATCATGTGTCACTCAGAAAGGAGTTTTTGTGACACATCGACGGTTTTATATCATAAAGTCAAATTTCATCAGAAACACATTCGGTTTGAAAGATAGACACGGTCAATGTGCTCGAAAATCAGTTGTTGAGCACATCGAAAGGTTTTCCAAAAACTACTCATCAATTCACTTCCTGGAACAAGTTTGATTCATAAAGAATCGCACCATCGTTGCTTTCCATTTGTCACAAGTTTGATCCATAATGGATCTCACATGTCACCTACCAAGAGCTTGTTTGATATTGGCTCTAGAAGGATTTCCATCTTCATTGTGAGTACTTACGTATCACTCGGATGTTCTGGCAATACCAAGAGGATTATGCGTAGGACTCTTTAGATATTACTTGTTATTCACAGTGTGTGAATAAAAAATGTAAGTTGAATTAGTGTCCTAGCGAGATATGTAGATGATCTCATGGCTCTAGACTCAATAGTGCATTTTTGGTTTTAAGTAGTCGAAGGATGGAGCAGACTGCCACCTTTTCAATATCGTCTAACTCGGAGTGAGAGAGACGATAGAAATGTATTAATCTCCGTGAGAAATGAAACAAGAATCCTTTGAGGGATCTTGAGTGGCTAGGGAGGGTTGTGCAGCGTATCACTGGGTCCATGATACTTATCTTCAATGTCAGCAATCAACCATGTGATTCTGACAGCATATGTATTGACCCAGTTTTTGCCTAATGTTTAAGGAGGGTTGCTTTCTTTACACCCTTTATCTTAACATTTCTTTTTCATTCTTGAACCCCTTTAGTGCATACCGAGACTTCATTACTAGTACCTTGTTGGGTATGTTCCAGTACTAGCTCCATCTCAGTCCGCACTATTCCCTTATTCTCACGTTACTCCATCTGTAATCATACCTTAGGACATCTACACTAACTAGTAGATTGTCCTTGGGTAGATCCCTCCGGCTTTAGTAGGATCGTGGGAACGAGTACCTAACCTTATCATCCTTATAACTCCGATAAAGTAATTACAAGACCGGTCTTTGGTATTTCCACAATTGCCATCATACACCATTCGCTCCCCCTCAATATGTGCATCGATATTCAAAAGAGTTTAGCAAATATAGGAGAGCCTACACTTGAGTCCAAAAGATCACATTTTTATCAGATTTTCATATTAAAATCACATTCTCTCCCCCGATCAAAAATTGCAAACCCGTTGAGATTTTAGATCTCAATTGATTTAAGTTAGGAAAATTTGGGAGAAAATGTGTCTGATTTATACTAGTCGATAATGGAACATATTCATGCTCCCCCTCAATTAGTGAGGGACATATTTCGTGTCAGTTATTATGAGTTTGTTCTAATGGTTTCAAAATTTGACACAAACTCAGAAAACCAAATAAACTGATACAAAACACGTCTTAATCACTACTTTATAATGTACATATTACAACAACATATAGAAATATACCCAACAAAAGATGGATCTTGATTGCAGAGATGATGTGATCATTCGGTTCGCTGCAGAAGTCTGTAGTCTCCTTCTCTTATTCGTCCACCAACAAAGCTTTCCAGGTTACGGAAGATCCTCCTTGTCTTAAGCCGTTTCTGAATGGCAAACATGAACTCCTTGCTTCTGTCGACATCTTTCCTTGTCCAAAATCGTGTGTTCAAACCCGAATTCATCCTGTTGACCTTGAATTCCTTGACCCGGTAGTCCAATGCCTCATCAATCTGTTGCAGAGTGCCATCACTGAACTTGTGGATCTCATTGAATCGCATGATCATCTGAACCCTATAATTATCCCTAAATGTGACGGCTCTTGGAGAGTCAATTACGGTGAAGTCGTGCTTGAACTCAAAACCAGTTGCATCCCATCGAGGTTTGGTGAGGTTTAGCTGAGTCTGGTAGCTCTCAATCCCTAGTTGGAAGTCTTCTACCCGTTGTTTGATAACCAAGTTTCTGATCCATAAGTTGACTGCAGTATAGAGAATCTTCTTATCTTTGGGTGGAAGATGGTTCAGATGACCTTGAAGATTCAATAAGTACAGATCTTCAAAGTAACTCGGGTACAGTTATTTGAAGTCCCTTTTCGCAATAATATATTCGTTAAGATCAGCTGTACGAAGGGCGATCGTCTTCATGTAATCGTACCCATATAAGGAGAAAACTTCAATTCTGACAACACTTAAAATGCGCATATGAGTCCGTACAGCTCTGCGGTCACCCTCAAATATGTGTCTGCCAATGTAGAATCATTGTATTTGGAACCACCAGTGAGAAATACCATACATAGCAGCAATGTCATACTTGCATTCTTCTTCAATCCACATCTGATCGGGTATTATTTGCTCTAAACCAAATCAGGATAACACGCCGCTTTCATCTTCGAGATTGACAACGCAGGTCTGCCACCCTTGCTACCATATCTTAGATACTCCAAATCTTTGTTAAAGAAGAAGTCAGCTTGAATTGTGACTTGCCCTGGCTGACCATCCAGTGGTAGTGGTTTTGCTGACATATTACCTGATGATTTGCATCGTCCACATTATCGGTGAGTAGTTTTTAGAGGCATTCTTCCATTTGGGTACTGAGATGATCACATTAGGAGGAAGACTTGGACGAAATCAAAGGGCAGGGCACCTCCAGGGTCTTTTTGTGTAAGTTCCGTGATCCCTTGCTTTTTGCAGAACCAACCTATAAAGATTGTTATGTCACCGGTCTGAGCAAGTAACGAGTTCACTGGTGGAGGTGCATAGGTGGACGCAAGAGCAGATGCCCAGTTGTTCATTGGGACAGGCAGGTCAGATGAGGGAATGGACCAGGCAGGTTCTGGTGTAGCAGGTCTGTCTTCCTCAAGAAGTGGCTTCCACACATCTTGCTTCAAATTCACCTTAGGAATGTGATCATTTCTGATGTTTTCATCATCAGACGAATGTTCCTGTTCGTCGGGAGCCGAATCATCATCCATATGTAGATCTTCAAGAATTGATGAGACAGACGGCTTGAGTCTTGTGTCAGTAGTCGTCCAAGCCGTATATTCATCTGAAGCAGCTGTCTTTGAAGAGCTTGGGGCAGCTGTGCTTTTTGACTGATCACTCTGGTTGGTGGATGGAGGTGGAGGAGGAGGAGGAAATTGAGACAATCCAGAAGTTCCTGAAGTTCCAGATGGACATGCAGGTGGTGGAGGAGGGGGTAGCTGATGAGGTGGAGACCCAGGTGGCATTTTTGGTAAATCATGTAACATTTCGTATTTTCAGGTCATTTACGACGTCATCTATTTTAATAATTATTTTTTTTCTTCGCACGCGTTTACTTTTAATTCTCATTATATAGTAAAATCGCGTAAACTAAACATCATCAATTAACGTAAACGGACACCAAACGAATTAAAGTTTACGTCAAGCCATCATTATATTATTATTATGAAAGTAATAATCAACTTATTATGTTTTATTTTTATCGGTTACGTAAAACGTTTACGTTTCGCGATAACTTACGTTTAGGCATACCCGGAACCACCAAAACTTTCCTACGCTTCAACAAATACCCACTTTTATACCCAATACACAAAGTTTACTCAAATATATCATATACATCTCTTATATGCCGAAATTCTTGCAATGTACACAAAGATATACCAAAAACTCTTCCATTTGGTCAAATATATACCTTACCTCATTAATGCCTCACCATACTTTGTTTCTTTGACCTAGAGACCATACCTAAGACCAATGACCATCCCTATGACCATGATATGTTCCCTTGACTAGTCTTACATGTTTACTACTTATATACATACATTGCATAAGAAAGATACAAGTAAAACACTTTGTAAAAACCAAAACAAACTTCCCTTTTTGTCCTCTATATTGCTACGGCAAGAAGCAAGCACCAAACCAAATCCATAGCATTTTTTCTACAACCCATACACTTCTATACACATCTATTATAAGATATTCTAAGGTGATCCCAAGCATTGGCTAACCTTTTTCAAGTATTAATCAAGAAAAGTGAAACTAGGGTTTTAAAATGGAAAGCTAGGGTTTTATATCTAAACAAGGGTTTAGATACTTTGGTTCATCATCTTACATCATAATAAGGTTATCTAAAAACCTTCATGTCTTTAAACTTTCATCATTTTAATATGTTTACATTTTTATATAACTATAACACCACTTAGGATATTAAATATGTAAAAACGAATATCACTTATGTTTATGAATTACACACTTACATATGTCATAGTGTTATATAATCAAGGAACAATGGAATAAATAAAATGTCTATTGACATGTTGTTTAAGTAAAAACAATGATTTTGTATAAATTTGGGTTTATAAAGATAATAAAACAAACCTTTTAAATGAAACACACATGATAATAAAAGGTGTGATTTGATTGTCGACTTCAACAGTAGGTTTTTGCCATTACATAAAAATAATACGCCTTCATGAACGAATCAAAAATGATAAAAAACTCGAAAAACCGATTTATAACGAAAAAAATACGTTAGTTACAGTTTACGACGAAAATACTTTTAATAAAACTATTTATTATAAAATTTACTATTCTTACAGAAAGTGATATTTATTAAAACAACAAAAATATGATATAACTTTGAATTACAGATCGTATCTCGAAAGAATCGTTAAAAACGAGCTATAACGAATAAAAATACGACGTTTACGAGTTACGATAACAAAAACTATAAAAATAAGTATATATAAGAAATGAACAGTAAAAATCACTAATCATCAAAAGAACTAAAATTTTAAAAATTTTGATATTTTGATAACTCACTTAAGATACGAAACTGGGTGGCATAAGAAACGTAAGAAACGAGTCTTAAAACGAGAAAGTTACTCAATATTTTCTAACTTGTGCACTATAACCTGAGTAGAAATAGTGTTGGGTTCGTTTTTAAAAAATATTTTTGCGAAACATTTTAGAATCATTTATATACTATTAATACAAGTACTTAAACTGATATAAAAAAATTTTACCAAAGACAATTGAATAAAATAATTCTATTATACGAGTTCAAAGTACACGAATAATAATTAGCAAAAGCAAAATAGAAATATTTTTTTCGCAAACACGAGTAGACGGTGATGTAGCTATATAGAAACATACGTGTATTAGTATATCAAAGTTAACTATATTACAAGGGATTTACATAAAGAGGCCTCTATCGGGTGGCTATCGACGAGATTTGTTGATTTACGATTTAAAGAGTCCCTACTCCATCATACGTTCACTACACGACCTCTTAATTATGATCGCCCGAACGATAGTTATGAAGAGCTATATGACCTATAAGAGATAAAACAAAGTGTAATAGTACTTATACACCTATAATGGAAAAAAAATTTTTTAGGTTGCCTTCGGATTCCTATCGTGACGCATTTTCTATTTTGAATACTTTTTGATTACCATTCACTCAAGTGAGTTCCTAGCCCCTTTTTCCTACTACGTGTTATTATTAAATTCGGGGGAGATTACATGCTTGATATCTATTGGACACAAGGGTTTTCAAAACCTGTAAGTCTATTTTCAGATTATAATATAGCCTTAAACCACTTCTCCGCTAAGACCCCCTGTTTAATCATGACCGTTAATTACCTGCTGGGTATACGCTAGTGTTAGATATATCTACGGGACAACCATCCCCGTCTAGGGCTAGGGTTTCTAGTTGGACCATTGACGCCTTTAAACATTTCGAAGAAAATACGAAGGATGTTTTGGCACATCTGTAATTTCGAAAAAATCGTAGAGATGTTTTAGAAACATCAGAATCCGTGTTGGGGCACGAACCTCGAGTACTGTTTGATTACAGTATTATACGTTAAGGTTCGGTGTCATTGAGCTTATGGCAATAATACCTGTTTTTTGGACTATTGAATGTGTTTCATATTCAAACTATTACTTTGATCTTGTGTCCACGCTATTTTCCTGATAACCTAGAATTCACTCAAACACTATTATATGTTGACGTTTTAAGCAAGTTTTAATCTCAGGTGCTGAGGCATAAGCTTGGATGAGAGCCTGAAGGATATCTATTAGAGGATTCTGATTTCTATAAATTTAATAATACTCTGTCTTAAAAAATCTTAATTTCTTTTTTTATAATCAAAACTATGTGACCTAACGTTAAAAATCTGATCATTATGTAATGACATCGAATGAAACTTAATTTTAACCGTCCGATTTAAGGTCGTTTTCTATATCTTGAATTTTGTACTTTGACTTAGCACCCCATTGTACCTTCCGCAGCGACCTGAATTTTGGGGGTGTTTTACAGATGGATACAGAGCCAAGGTTAATAGGAACGGGGTTCATTTTTTCAAACCTAGTCATAAACCACAAAGTTTAAAGAATATTCTTTTCTTTCATATTTAAATACAAATCACTTCAATCGCTTATCGATATCCACGCGCGCAACTCCCTGATGCCTTACATCTTTTTTCCGATTATCATGATTGCATAATATATAATCTTATATATATATAATATTTGGTTAAATTCAAACGATCTTCTATACGCCTAACTTTGTGACATATCAGTTAGCCTATTTCTATCGGTCAATTATATAAATATTGACCATCCTGATTAAACTATGATTATTTATATCACTTTTCTATTTCCTTTTCTCTCTTATTATCACGTGCCATGACTTCGCATACCATTATAAATTCTTAACGAATTATGTACTTGCGTGGCCAGAATCATGCCGCCCAGAAGATTTAAGAAGAAATCTGTTAAGAGGATAGTGGAAAAGCGTGTGGCCAAAGCTATTGAAGAATATGAAAAGACAAGAACTGACTCAAACAATGCTGGTGGATCTGGATCAGCAAATACTGGAGGGACTGTTGCACCAGAGATGCATGGATGTTCGTATAAGACATTTACGAACGGCAAACCTCACTCTTTCAACGGGACTGAAGGTGTAGTCGGACTGAAACGTTGGTTCGAAAAGATGGAGCAGGTGTTTGAGATTTGCAAATGTGCTGAAGATGACAAAGTGAAGTTTGCTATGTGCACGTTCGAGGGTCGTGCTCTGACCTGGTGGAACGGAAATGTTCAAACTTTGGGACTTGCTAATGCTAATCAGATCCCCTGGAGCAACGTAAAAGCTATGATGACTACTGAATACTGCCCAGCAACTGAAATTCAAAGGATGGAGCAAGAGCTTTGGACTTTGACTTTGAAAGGAGATGACATCGAGGCATACAACAATCGCTTCCACGAACTGGTTTTGATGTGTCCTGAGTTGGTGTCAACTGAAAAGAAAAAGATTGAAAAGTACATTCGAGGATTTCCCGAGGGAATCAAAGGAAATGTTACTTCTTCAAAGCCTGCGACTTTGCATGATGCAATCAACATGGCTCGAGAACTGATTGAACAAGGGGTTCAGGCTAAGGCATAAGGAATCGGTGATAGCACTAAAAGAATGGGGATGGGGGGGGGTGAAAAAATGGAAACCAACAAGGGAACAACTATCACTAGCAGCAAAAACCGAAAGACAAGAACTGTGCACTAAGATATATGTGGCAGCCCCAGCTAAGGATAGCGACTACGCTGGGAACTTTACCCTGGTGCAATAGAGCAAGTCACGATCATCACCAGGTCCCGTGTCCACCTAGGTGAGCAAATTGTCAACAAGCTTAGGACACACAGGAAGGGGAGGTGTCCGAACTAGGATTCCCGTGTATAGGGAGCGCAATTACGATACAAAATGTGACATGCTTTGGTTGTGGGAATCATGGGCACTACAGGAGTGATTGCCCGGAGTTAAAGAACCAAAACTAAGGAAATCAAGTTAAAGGTACTGAAGCACGTGGAATGGTGCATGCCTTAGTAGGAGGAGAAACCAATCAAGACCTTGACGACATGGAGGATGATATCAATGCTTAGACTTTATCCCTTTAGGAATTCTCGTCTAATTTCTTTTGACCTTTTATCGTCTAAGATTTCTTTTGTACTTTAGCTAAATTTCCTGTTGTAGCCGAAAGATTCGATTAATCTATCAAAGTAATGTATTGTGAAAACATCGTCACCTTACTATATAAATTCAAAAAAAAAAACGTCACTAATTTTGAACGCTCAAGTTAAAACCATTTAAAAAAGAAATGCAAACGAGTTACTAAGCATGGTAACGAAATATTCAAAAGACATAAATGAAAATAACAAATAAATCTGTTGCCACAACATCCGTTTATTATCTAAAAAAAATAAGATTACACAAGACAAAAGGCAGAAACGAATTTTAAATACAACACCTCCCCTACCAAAAAATCTAAGACCTTCAACCCATAGATCCACACCAATAGCAGGATAATGACCGGCACAAGATTGCTAGAATAAGGCCAAATACTTAGATCCTTCTTCGTATGGGAAGTAAGGCAAGATAAAAGCCCGAGTGCTATCGCGTCGCCATCGCCAAATCGTGATGATGTGCAACATTTTTGAGGATTGGATAAGAGAAAATGTAAGTGAAAGATTAAGTGTTGTATGGAGAAATGGAGGAGAAAATTTTGTATAAAAAGGAAGAAAGTAACCGTTGGGGGTTACTGTTCACCGACCGTTGGGGGGCACTGTTCACATATAAAAAAAAACAAATAATAATAATAATAATTATCTACACCTCTTCATCAACATTATTCCGGAAGAAATATCTGGATCTTTTTTCTCCGAACCCGTACCTTCCTCAAGTGCCGCAACTTGAGCCTTGAGGACAAGGCTCTTTTAACCGGAGGAGACTGTAACATTTCGTATTTTCAGGTCATTTACGACGTCATCTATTTTAATAATTATTTTTTTTCTTCGCACGCGTTTACTTTTAATTCTCATTATATAGTAAAATCGCGTAAACTAAACATCATCAATTAACGTAAACGAACACCAAACGAATTAAAGTTTACGTCCAACCCTCATTATTAATTATTATGAAAGAATAATCACTAATATGTTTTATTTTTATCGGATACGTAAAGTGTATACGTTTCGCGATAAATTGCGTTTAGGCACTCCCGGAACCACCAAAACTTTTCTGCGCTTCAACAAATACCCACTTTTATACCCAATACACAAAGTTTACTCAAATATATCATATACATCTCTTATATGCCAAAATTCTTGCAATGTACTCAAAGATATACCAAAAACTCTTCCATTTGGTCAAATGTATACCTTACCTCATTAATGCCTCACCATACTTTGTTTCTTTGACCTAGAGACCATACCTAAGACCAATGACCATCCCTATGACCATGATATGTTCCCTTGACTAGTCTTACATGTTTACTACTTATATACATACATTGCATAAGAAAGATACAAGTAAAACACTTTGTAAAAACCAAAACAAACTTCCCTTTGTTGTCACCTCTATATTCTACGGCAAGAAGCAAGCACCAAAACCAAATCATAGCATTTTTTTTCTACAACCCATACACATTCTATACACATCTATTACAAGATAATTCCTAAGTGATCCCAATCATTGGCTAACCTTTTTCAAGTATTACTCAAGAAAAGAGAAACTAGGGTTATAAATGGAATCTAGGGTTTTATATCTAAACAAGGGTTTAGAAACCTTTGGTTCATCATCTAACATCATATAAGGTTAACTAAAAACCTTCAAGACTTTGAACTTTCATCACTTTTTAAATGTTAACAATGTTTTTTAAAACTAATACACCACGTTAGGATTTTTAATATGTAAAACGTAATTATCACTTAATGTTTTATAATTTACACACTTTTTCTTATGTCATAGTGTTATATATATCATGAGAAAATGATTAAAAAATAAGTGACATGTTTTTAAGTATAAACATGATTTGTATAAATTTGGGTTTATAAAGTTAATAAAACAAACTCATTTATAAAAATGAACACACATGGTTAATAAAAGGGTGATTTGAATTTCGACTTCAAACAGTAGGTTGCATTACATTAAAATAATACTCCTCATGACATTCAAAATGAAAAAGAAACTCGAAAAACCGATTTATAACGAAAAAGATCGTTAGTTAACGATATTTACGACGAGAAATAATTTTAAAAACTATTTTAATAAATTTAAACTATCATTACAGACAGAGATATTTTTTAAAACATCAAAACTATGAAAAACTTTGAATGACGAGATCGTACTCGAAAGAATCGTTAAAAACGGAGCAAATAACCGAATAAAATACGACGTTTACTGTTTAACGATAACAAAAAAACTCTAAAAATAAGTTATAATATAGTGTTATGAACAGTAAAAAAATCACTATTCCATTAGAAAAACTAAAATTTTAAAATGTTATAATATGAGTAACTCGACTTAATACGAAAACTGGGGGCAAATGAAACGTAAGAAACCGATCTTAAAACGAGAAAGTATACGGCATTAGTTTCTAACTATGTGCACTCTTTTCCTGAGTGAATAGTGTTAGGGTTCGGTTTTAAAATAAATTTTTGTGAAACATTGAGGTTTAGCTGAGTCTGGTAGCTCTCAATCCCCAGTTGGAAGTCTTCTACCCGTTGTCTGATAACCAAGTTTCTGATCCATAAGTTGACTGCAGTAGAGAGAATCTTCTTATCTTGGTGTGGAAGATGGTTCAGATGACCTTGAAGATTCAATAAGTACAGATATTCAAAGTCACTCAGGTATAGATATTTGAAGTCCCTTTCTGCAATAATATATTCATTAAGATCAGCTCTATGAAGGACGATCATCTTCATGTAATCGTACCCATATAAGGAGAAAACTTCAATTCTGACAACACTTAAAATGCGCATATGAGTCCGTACAGCTCTGCGGTCACCCTCAGATGTGTGTCTGTCAATGTAGAATCGTTATCTTTAGAACCACCAGTGAGAGATACCATATATAGCAGCAATGTCATACTTGCATTCCTCTTCAATCCACATCTGATCGGGTACCATTTGCTCTAAACCAACATCAGGATAACACGTCGCTTTCATCTTCGAGATTGACAATGCAGGTCTGCCACCTTTGCTACCATATCTTAGATACTCTAAATCTTTGTTAAAGAAGAAGTCAGCTTGAATTGTGACTTGCCCTGGCTGACCACCCAGTGGTAGTGGTTTGCTGATATTATACCTAATGATTGCATCGTCCACTTTATCGGTGAGTAGTTTATGGCATTCTTCCATTTGGTACTGGAGATGAATCACATTAAGATGTAAGACTTTGACGATTTCAAATGCAAGGCCTTCAAGGTCTTTTTGTGTAAGTTTCATGATCCCTTATTTTTTACAGAACCAGTCCATAAAGATTGCCATGTCATCGGTCTGAGCAAGTAACGAGTTCTCTAGTGGAGGTGCATAGGTGGATGCAAGAGCAGATGCCCAGTTGTTCATTGGGACAGGCAAGTCAGATGATGGAATAGACCAGGCAAGTTTTGGTGTAGCAGGTCTGTCTTCCTCAGGAAGTGGCTTCCACCAATCTTGCTTTAAATTCACCTTAGGAATGTGATCATTCCTGATGTCTTCATCATCAGACGAATGTACCTGTTCATCAGGAGCCAAATCAGCATCCATATGTGGATCTTTAAGAATTAATGAGACAGATGGCTTAAGTCTTGTGTCAGTAGTCGTCCAAACCGTATATTCAGCTGAAGCAACTATCTTTGAAGAGCTTGGAGCACCTGTGCTTTTTGACTGATCACTCTGGTTGGTGGATGGAGGTGGAGGAGGGGGCAATTGAGATGATCTAGAAGTTTCAAAGGCTCCAGAAGTTCCATATGGACCTGCAGGTGGTGGAGCAGGGGGTGGCTGATAAGGTGGAGACCCAGGTAGTGTTCTTGGTGAATCATGTCTCTTTTTCTTCTTTCTTCGTGCTTCAGCCAAATCAGTTAGGAGCTGGTCAGAGTGATTACGGTCCATTGAATTCTCCAGAGCTTCGTACAGCTTCTTGTGATCTTCATAAGCTTTGTAGGAGTTGGTTTCCCACATGCGGTGGTGAAGAATCTCTTTCATGTCAGCTTCTGGCAAATCTCTGAAGCTATCTCGGAGTGGAGCTTAAATAGCCCAGTCAATAGCATCTGTGACAATTTCATCAATTGCTTTGCTCACCTGGTGGGGAATTTCAAGATTCTTCAATTTGTACAATCTGGACCCATGTTTGTCCATCCTTTTTTCCAGGGCTAAGTTGTCTTGTATCAGATCTGCCATATGTTGTTCAAGCTCACCGATGCGCTTTATCAAGATGGAATCTGTGGTGCTTTGTTGTGGTTGAGGTGGTAAAGGAAGAGTTGTTATTGACGTTGTTGTTGTTGTTGTTGCGGTTGCGATTGCTGGTAGTGGCCGATGTTCATTAGGAGAATCGGGTCTAGAAATGAGATCAATCACCGGTGATGTCATAGGAGGGATTGCAGACGTGTCTTGATGGATTGTGACGGACACCATCGATTCAGCTTCGGTTTCTGCAGTTGTCTTCTCATTTTCTACATCAGAAGGTTTATCATTGAAGAATTGATCGCCAAAGCTAAAGTCTTTAGCAAGGTGTTGTAGAGAAGACAAGGTCCCTGTAGAGCTAGCAGGTTCCTCAAGAACCACCTGTTCTTCAACCGTTAGCTTGAGATTCTCCTGAACCTTAGGGTAGGCAGTTGCAATGAACCCTTCATCCATTTGCTCAGGGTTTTGTTGGGTTGAAGCATTAGTGGCCTCAAAGTCCATGTGTTCAAGGTTTGGTCCAGCATGAACAACATGACTTGATTGAGGTTGAGACTCTGCATCATCACCAGGGTTTGATCCAGCCTGGCCTTCGACTTGTTTACCAGGGTTTGGTCCAGCCTGGCCTTCATCTTGAGCTTCAGGATTAATCTCAGGAGATACATCATCATCAGATTCCGTCTCGCTGTCAGTCAGTCCAAGTTCAGCATACAATGAAGAAGATTCTTCATGACCCGAGGGTTCAGTTGGTGCGGGAGTGCGCCTCTGAAAGATAAACTGATCAGCAGGGCTCTTTTTCTTTGGAGTCTGAAGGTTGAGTAGAACTTGAGCAGCTTGTTCTTCACCGACTTTCTCTTTCCCCTTTCCCTGTACCTCCGGGAGCGGTTGAAATTTTCCAGATTCAGGTTCTCTGATCACCACCGGTGGAAGTGGACCCTGATGTGCAGCGTGAACATCCTTTAAACTTTCTTCCACTGCCTTTTGCATATCAGCCTCTTCATCACCAAACCTGGGTTCATTCACTGGAACACCTTCATCTACGAACTCATCTACCAACTGAAGAGAGCTCTTTTGCGTTCGCTTCTTTATCACCTTACCAGCTTTAGGTCGTTTGGCTGGAGATGGTGCCTCAGAAGACTCCTTGACCAGTTTACGCTTTTTACTTTGGTCTTTCTTGGAGGGTTCAGTTGTTGCAGGTGTTGGTTTGGGTGGTTGAGAAGCAGTGGGCTTGGGAGCCTCAGCGGCTGCAGGTTTTGTGACTGGTGCTGCTTTGGGTGCTAAAGGCTTAGATTGCTTGGTTGCTTTGGGTTTGGTGGCCTTAGCAGGTTTAGGTGCAGGAGAGTCAGGATCACTAACTTCTTCACCGGCAAGATATCTTTGATGCTTAGCTACTTTCTCCAGATACGCATTGTAGTATTGTTCTCCTTGAATGTCAGCAGTGATAAGATTATTCGGAATAGGCATCCCAAAGACTTCCCGTTTGGTTCCCTTTGCACTAAACTTAAGATATCCAAGAACAGACTCTTCATTAGGCAAATGAAGTGGAGAACCTGGTCTCGGGTGGAACTTGTGCTTGCTTTGTAAGTGATGGATGATCAGCTTGGTGAACCTAACACTTGGGATCACAATAAGGTTAGCTTTCTTCCTTCCCTGAGTATGTCGTGCCAGATTCTTTTTGTCTTCAATGAAAGTATGGATAAATAGCAAATAGCACAAATGGTCCTTTATATTTTATGAGTTTAGGAAACAAATAGCAAATAGCACATAAGACCCTATACTTGCATATAATTGAAAATTTTAGCCTTTTTAAGTTAACACAAGTTTAACTCCCCCTTAAAATGTAACCCCATTAGATACAAATCTTTTCTCAATTAATTGTTCAATGTATTAAGATGTCCGATAAATGTCATA